>JASCZW010005234.1:0-64212 GCA_034211315.2 Aedes japonicus | reverse complement strand
AGATGTCAACCAACTGGTTTGTTGTTTCAAACGGGACTTTTTCTCCGTGTACGATTTAAAGGCTGGTTTACAGTTCGGAAAAAGCATCACGGGATTTGGACACGGGATCTCGCTCGGGATTTGGCACGGGAAATTTTCCAGATGACGTTTCTCCACATTTCTCCACACTAAGTGAAGCAAAGTTTGCGTCTCAGATTTTGCGTATTGTTTACGTTCGTGTAAGTTTTTTCCTGCAGGAAGCATTGTTAAATGAACAATTTTGAAGACCGCACCGGATTTCTCACCAATCTTTTGGAGTTTTGCTTTATCAAAATAAATGATAGAAATTTACGAATTATTCTATATAAGTTTATTTTAACGATCTTGTCGATTCCCTTAAAGTATCCCAGTGCTTCCATCACTCCTGGACACTGATGGATTTATTCAGAGACAATATAATAGTACAACTTATTTGTTAGCAAATAACATCTTAACTGTTTTGTTGTTCTAAATAACAAGCAAGGATGTTTTAAAATTTCTTGGCCAAGAGCAACTTTAATGTCAATCTCCTTGTTCCGTTTTTAACGAACTCTATATTTTCGTCGTCCAATATTTCATCCTGGGTTGGCTGTTCATCAATTTTATCCTAACTGACAAACCTATCAAAGTCTTCGAGCAAATCACAATCGAAAAAAAAATCTTTCCGAACTCGGCTCTCTTTCTGACATTTTAACATTTTTCCCCTGTTCGAGTTCAAACTCTCAAAATCCGCCCGGAAACAAATCGGAATGATTTGTTCCCGCCAAAGAAGAAGTGTGTAGAGATGAATTTTATTTCCCGGAGTACATCCCGCGAATGGGTTTACACTTCAGGAAAACTATCATTTTTGTGTAGACTTAATTCCCGCCACGGGAATTCAAATCCCGCGCTCCATTTAAAACACACAGGCGCCCAAATCCCGTGACGCGTTTCCCGAACTGTAAACCAGCCTTAATGGCGATGAGTTATCCACGTTATACTACACGGTAAATTTGATAAACTCATTTGGTGACTATATTTTGCACATTTTAGATATTATACCTTCTGCTCAAATATGAACGAGACTTATGAATAAAACGGTCCGCGGATGGCGTATCGTCAATTTTGGAGGCCTTTCGATACATAAGTATGCGTAATGTATACGATACATAAGTATGCGTAATGATACGATACATAATTAAATCGACATCTATATCTGCTAAAAAAAAGTCGATTGTAGTTTTAACAGATATGTTGAATCACAGAAACACCTTTCGACACCCCGAAACACCTTCCGACACCCAGAAGAACTACCACAACGTGGCAGAGTGATTCACCCCGTGTTGTTTTCCCGATATATTTCGATTATTTGAAACAAATTGCAGCTATTGAGTTATTGAAGTTATTGATAAGTTGTATCTTTGTTACATTCTTCAGCGATTTACATTCAAAATGTCATCAGAAATTGTTTGGTTTAGGTGAAACTAATGGTGCTCATTTCGCCCCGTATGCTCGTTATGCCCCTACTACTCGTGAAAACTTAAAAAAAAACGCATTAAGTGTGCCGTTCGTTGATTTGTTTGTGGTTAAACGAACCGTTAGAAATAAGTAACACACTGTGTATGTCCATATGCTATATCTATAATAACCGCATGTATTTAAGCGTAGTGTTTAAGTTTTTAAATGTATGTTTTGTTTTACAGATTGTGATCGAGCTCAAAGACAACGCCCTCTCTTGCTTTTTGATAGACAACTTAAAATCCTTCCTATCATTTGCTAACGTCCTGCTAAACTTCGCCGAGTATGTGTTCCAAGTATCGGAAACATATCAACTGTACCGAACGACGACCATTTTCCTGGAGTTTCTCGTACGGAGCTATGGAGTCGTTCGTCGAAGTAAAGGAAAAGTCAACAGCGAGGTAGATGATCATAGCGTCGTTCAGAAGATCTTTGTGATCTGTCAGAAAATTCAACTCATAATGATACATATGTTAACGCCTGCCACAAAGGCGAGTCACTATTTTCAGCACGTTGATGACGAAGAGCAATTTACGTATTTAAAAGACGGTATGCTAATACTAATATATTAATTATTGCGGTTCTAACAATTCTCCGTTGTAATCATTATCAGTCATCATCATGTTCCGTAAAATTGGCTCATTGACCATTGGAATCGATAACATACGATGCACGGAAGCATGGAAAGCAGTAGGAAAACTCTGTTCCCTCCATGAAGCACAAATAAAAACAAACGAAACTGCGTGGATGCACCCTCTCATATTCGAAATCAACAACGAAATAGAGACAGCGTTCAAGTCACTGTTTGAAAACAAAGAATTTTCAAAAAATGACATGGTAAAACTAAAGGTGATCAATCTCATTCTACGAGTTTTGATTAAATTTCTGAATCTCATAAAAGTCGACGAATATGACGAGTACCCCGGTTTGTTGAGGACAACGGTAGCAATCGAAGATGCTCTTTTATCAAGAGATATAGGGAAGGAGTTCACCGATGCAATTCGGCAGCATTTAGTTGTGGGCTACATGACTGTGATTGAAATGACCTTCAAGACCACATCCTTTGTGAAGGTAGAACTCATTGATTTTTTTTTTTTCGATTATAATACAATACATAATTATTATTATTATTTCGAACAGGCACTAACATCCATCCAATATCAATCAACAGAGGAAATAACAGCGTTTTACAACATCGTAATTCTTATTATATCGAAATTGATTTCTGAAAGTCGTGACACACGTTTGGTAAGCATGTATACAACTAACTGTAATTTATTGTTAAAATGTGTCGAACACTTGGCCAAAAGTCATGGTGTTTTCAACCAACAACAACACCTTTATCGTCAGCTACTGGTCCATTTGTCAGCCTTCGCTATAATTTGTTCGAAAAAATCTCCGAAAATAAGTCGGAAAGTAATCGAAGAAACGCTTGTAAAAATGATACTACACGGATCATACTGGGTAGGAATGATGGGTCTAGATATCTGGAGTGTTTACTTACGGTACCATCCAGTTGAGCTGCTTTGGAAGTATTTCTTGTTCTGGAGAGTTGTGAGCGATCGATTCTCTGCTTTTGTTTCTCAACCAAAAGCTGTCTTTGTGAGAAGATTGATTCATAATATGTACACATTTATGCCGAAAAGTATGCAAGAAGAAGTTATAGTTAAGAACTCCCCTGCTGATCCGAAAAATCACAAATTATGGATGGCTATTGGGTTGAAAGCTGCTGGCAAACATACCTCTGAAACGGTTAAACAATCACTACTACGAGATCTAAAGGAGAACTGCTCTAATCTACTAAGAAGCGCAACTGTAGAAAACTTGTATGCAACCCTTAACATATTGCATTTGCTTTGTAGTATCGATGATGAGAATACGCTACAGAATGCAGAATGCGCGATAATTCCATTCTGGAATTCTTTGAAACATGACAAAATAATGGCAACGAAGTATAGTACTTTAATCGACACTATTTTAAAACTAATCACCCAATCAGTGCAACACGAGTCAAGCTCAAATGCTATTCAGAGGTCCATTTATGAAAATTTCACTGAAGAAGTAGGTGTTCAGAGCCCAACCTCCAAGTATAAGCTGCTTGAATTAATAAGGCTTGTGCCAAAAAACAGTGAACGTATACTGAAGGTTCTTGCAAAAGATAAGAATATCCTCATAAGAGTGAGCACATTATACATCATAGCCACACTGCCACACTCCAAACTGCGTGAAACTGTCTGCAGTGATGTGCTCCTGTCTGCTCTTCAAAGGATACGCAAAGATGCTTCAACGTCAAGCCATGACATACGACACCAGATAAATTACAAAATGCAAACATCTGTTGAACATCGATGCAACGAGAATGATGAGGCTGGACAAATAACGCAGCACATAAGCGATAGAATTGATGAACTTTTTCCTGATGACAACGAAGACTGCGTGTTTTCCGGAGAGATATATAATAATCGATCATCAAGCCCAGGTGCGAAGCGACAGAAAATCGATGTTGACGAAATATCACTGGAAGGGGACCTCAATCAAAGAACGCCGGACAAAATTATTACCGAATTAAGTCGTCAAGTTGACATTTTACAACAATTACGTAGAAAGAAGTTATTAAATGCGGATCAAATCATGAAAATTCGAAAAATTAAGGATGCATTGAGTGATTTCGGTGTGTGATATGAGTATGGAATTTACGAATAATAAGTATATCGGAATTGTTGAAAGCAAAATAAACCTGCAATGAAAAAAAAAAATCATTAGAAAGAAATTCCAACTGATTTGTGTATGATCGGATGCTGTGATTTTGTACACAGGGCTTCCAGTGGCAGGAACAATTAACAGGAATCTTGCGATTTAAAATTGGCTTTCTGCTTTAGAACCCAACTAACCGCTTTAGAAGCCAGGTACACCCATATGCCTTGTTCAGACTACAGAGTTATAACATGTTATAACGGTTGTCAAATAATTTCAACAAGAAATTTGTCATCAAGATAGGCTTATAACATGTTTTAACTCTGTAGTCTGAACAAGGCAATAGACTAACTCTAAGACCAGCAGGTCCCATACAAAAACATTTTTTTTCTTGGCTCAGTCAGTACTAGCACATCGGTCCCATGCTTAATAATGCGCCCCTTATAATGAACTCACACGAACACACTCTCAAATATTCTGTCAAAATAACACAGCAAATCAAAACGAAGGCGCAAATATGTACAGCAAGGTGCTGGCTTCAAGGTTTACTTCGGACCAAGGGGTTCTACAACAGTGAACCAATTTCAAATCGCTAGTTGCATATTGATTGTTGGTACACCTTCCAATACATTCTAGCGCTTTATGGTACTAGAATCTTTGTTCGTTGTGAGCTATGTTTTTAGGACTGATTCATCCTTCCAGAGCCAAAAACTATATCCATTTTCTTCTTGCTGAATAATGTTTGGAGAACCAGAACCTGGATAGTCATTAAGAAAATGGATATAGATTTTGAATCAGGAAGTGCCAGTACACCGGTCACTAGCAAGCTTACTGAATCACCCCCAAAACATAACTCACAATGAACAATTGAGTGCATCAAAATAAACACCAAGATTCTAGTACCGAAAAGCGCCTATCATTCGATGCAGAAAAGTTTCCAATTATGATAGCATCCTTAATTTCACTTATCGTGAGATTTAGCAAACTTCCCTTGTCCGGTGTAAATCATTGTTTGCTGTCTTCGATTTTTGTTTGAATCGCTGTACATTTTGATGGGTTCTTGCTGAGACAACGTGAACCATCACTACTAGTCGCGACCCGCATCATCACAAACTATTCCTGGACCATTCCACTTATTGTTGACGACCGTTTCCGTTATTGTTACGACATTTAGCCTTATAGACAACTATAAACTAACAATCTCCTATATAGTTTTGCCAATATGTGCAGATTTTTACAGACATTTGAATTATTTTTTAAACTTTAAACAAAGGTATTCTCTGAAGTTCGGATTTAAAACGTACAAGGATCTGAACAGTATTGTAGATACGATAAGAAGCCTTGTTGAAAAAAAAAATCGTGGATATCATTTAAAGTAGAAATCCTTGAAGAAACGAAAACGGTGGGCCACTTGGAGACAAAATGCGTCTGAAGATACACTGATAAAAAAGTAATTATAATATCTATGTGTCCCATCTATAATTTTTTGCAATATAATCAACAAATGATATCTATTTGTAACCACACATACTTCCTATGTGTACACATAACCACTATGTGTGGCCACACATACTTTTCATTTGTCACATAAACTTCATTTGTCATTCTCGGAGGGTGCAGTTTATGTGTGCACACATCAATATTATGTGGAATTTTCTATGGATTTTTGCCAATAAATATGTGTGGATTATTTCACGTGTAGTATAGGTCCTTTCCGAGGGTAGCAGGGAACGACGAAAGGCAAGGTTCACAATAATACAAATCATATTTGAGAAATTTACCGTGAAAAGGGGTTGCTGAGTATCTGCTCTAAAGCCCAGTCGGTTGCCTTTCGGAGGACAGAACAACAGTAAAAGTTCTGAGCTATTGAAATAAATCATAAAACTTTGAATTTTCCAAAGTACTACTAAATGCATAATTTCAGTGCATTTGTACTAGGTATTTAGAAGTATATGTGTGTATGTGTGGGTACAATTCACCTCCCACTGACCGGCAGTGCTTTATGGAAGAAATTTGTCTGCACCTATATTTGACATTATGCTATTTATAGGTGCAAACACTTTTTGCCCTGGAGATAAAAGGTGATGGCTCTATTGCAGTTCCAACGACCCATTTAGAGAATGCCTGTTTCTTCTAAACGTACATTCTGAGGTCGCTATCATATGCAATAAGTCCCGCATGAATACACCCATATATCAAATGGATATATGAGATGCAATCACACTTCCAGAATCAAAATTCATTTTTTTTTATTCTGGCGCGTATTTAGTTATGATTTTATGTATATAATAAGTTAAACTGTAACATTCTTACCAATCCTCGTTGTTTTTTTCCTTTTCTGTTTACTTTCCTTCTTGTTCAAGTCCTTATCGTTCTCGTCCTGGTTTTGTATGCTCTTGATAACCATTCTGCCTCCGGATGAATGAGGATTCCTCTAGCTTCGTGGTCATAGAGGCATGCCCTCTTTTCTGTGGATATCCTACAAATAGAGATAAGACAAGTTGGGCCGCCCCTCCGGTTGGTGACCCCTCATAGCATTAGTAACTGATATTGATTCTATTGATTTCTACGCTCATTAATTTGGTACCAACCGGGGCAGACTTGGTCCTATACCCAATGCTTTCCTTATCTCCAATCCGTTCAACTACTCGCAATATTGTGTGATATAGTGGGCGGAATATTACAATTTGAGATAATTCTAAGCAGTCGGTCTTCCAAAATTTGGCAGATCGACGGGTAATCGGTGGGGGACTGACCACCAGGTACTTCTTAGCAAGATGCTAGGAAGCGGACCGGAAGTGTAAATGAGCAAACTCTCCCTTGTACTAGGGATTTAGAAATATATTCCTAAATTAGAGAGAGACTTCATCGAAAAAAATAAAAACATCTCCGATGGTCAGGCAGAAACTTCTCAGAAGTATTGGGAGCAAGCAGTTCGAGCAAGAAGAACCTTCAAAAATTAAGGACCGAATATTAACAAAGTTCAAGATCATACCTACCAGAATTTCAGGAGAACTTCGCCAAGAATCAGAAGAGGACTTATCAGAGCTTCTGGACGAAGTGGAGGGAATAGGACTTCTTTGAAGTTAGGAACTCTTCAGAGGTTTTTGAGTTCTTGCCAGAAATTCCAGTTTGAACTTCCCAGAAGTTCAGAAAAAACTTCTCAAATTTTAGACGGGAACTAACCAGGAAGGGCACTACCTATAATTTCTCAAAATATCAGGAAAAAAAATCCTCAGGAAGTGCTAGGCAGATTTTGCAAAGCTCAGAGGAGAACATTTCAAAATTTCAGAATAAGAGAGAGAGAGAACAGAATAAGTCTTTCCAGGAGCATTGTGAGGATTTCCCAATAGTTCCTGAACAAACTTTCTCAAAGTACTGGAGAAAACTTCCCAAAAGTTCAGAAGTCCGGGAAGAAACTTTAAGTACAAATTTGAGGGAATTTTCTTAGAAATTTTGGAGACGGCTTTCCCAAAATTTTAATAAAAAATTCCTTGCAGTTCAGGATGGAACCAATCAGAAGTTTGGAAAGAATAAGCTCAAGAAAAAACTCCCCCGAATTTCAGAAAGAAACTTACCAGAAACGGTACTACCTGTAGGATCAAGAAGGAATTTTTCCAAAAAAATCAGTAAAGAACTGCTCAGAAGTTCCTCAGAGACCAAAAGTTTACCCAGAAGTGCTAGATAGCTTCCCTTAAGTTTCGAATCGAACATTCCAGCATTTCAGAATGAGAACTTCTTGAATTTCAGGTAGATACTTTTGATAAAATCAGGAAGAAACTTTCCAGAAGTATAGGGGGAGCTTTCTTGTAGTTCTAGCAGGAACTTCTCATAAATTCAGGAACCAACTTCCCTGAAGTTCAGGAGAATACTCCCCTTCAGTTCAGAAGAGAAGATCTCGGAAGTACAGAAAAGAACTTCTCATAAGTTCAGGAAGAAACTTCTTACAACTTTAAAGATATTTTCCAAGAAATGCTGGCGAGTAATTTTAAAGTTTTGCGGAAATTTTCCTCGTAGTTCAGGATGGGACTCATCAGATGTTTAGAAAGCAACTATGTTCAGGAAAAAACTTACCTATCGTTTCTGGAGGGTAAGGTTGGGTTCTTAAATGTGAATTTTGAAGAATATAATAAGTGACTGCCAAGAAGATCATGAGGAATTTAGCATGAAGCTCAGGAGGAAACATACAATCCTAGTCCATACAATCCAAGAAAAAGATCCAGAAACGTTTACATAATCACACATATAGCGTAAATGCCATAACTCGCTCTCTTATTACGTCTTTTTGTTGAAAGACGTCTAATTTTGTAAAAAAAATACCGACTTTTATTGACATTCCCAGACATTTCAAATTTTTATCACAGATATTTGAAAAACATATCTGGCATCCCTGTTTCTCTTGTTATGGCGGTGGAGTTAACCCTTTAGAAATGTTTACTTAGAGTTAACCCTTTAGAAACGCACGCAGCCAAGGCGCGCGCGCTTCCGAAACTGTAAACATTCATTAGTAGGTATATTATCGTTCTTTGCTATTTTCTGTTTATTTTCAAGTTTTGTTTTTAATTTTAGTAACAATGATCGAAATTGAAGACGTTATCGAACCCACCCCGACTAGTCAAGATTCCAGAAAAATCAATGCGATCGATAGAGATACTGTACATAAAATATGCTCCGGCCAGGTCGTGCTCAACCTGGCGACGGCCGTGAAGGAACTGGTTGAGAATTCCATCGATGCCGGAGCAACGGTCATTGAGATTAAATTGAAAGAGCAAGGAGCCGACTTGGTGGAAGTTGCCGACAATGGCAGCGGGGTTGAAGAGAAGAACTTTGAGGGTCTGACAGCCAAGTATCATACGTCGAAGCTGAAGGAATTTTCGGATCTGGCATGCATCGAGACGTTTGGCTTCCGTGGGGAGGCATTGAGTTCGCTGTGTGCGTTATCAGATATGACAATCACCACAAGGCACGAAACGGCGCCCTACGGAATCAAGCTTGATTTAGATCATCGCGGAATTATTGTTAAAAGGACACCCTGCGCTAGGACGGTGGGAACCACGGTTCTTCTGACCAATTTATTTTCTACGCTTCCAGTTCGAAAGAAGGAATTTCAGAAAAACATCAAAAGGGAGTTCATAAAGATGTGTCAGATTTTACAAGCATATTGTTTAGTTTCGGTGGGAGTTCGGATAATTTGCACCAATACCAATAAGAAGGGCGTTAAAAGTGTGATCATGAATACGCAAGGGACAGGCTCGGTGCTGGATAACATTACTACGGTGTTTGGGGCTAAGCAATCGTTGGAACTAATTCAACTGAATCCGGCGATAAGCAGCAGTGGGAAGATTATGGATCTCAACGAGAGCGATTTCGACGACAGCTTGTCTCTCACACAGGAAGAAGTGGATAGTTTAAATCTGTCCAAATATGCAATCGAAGGGTATGTATCTAGTTGTGCGCACGGATCGGGACGGCCTTCTAAGGATCGGCAGTTTTTTTTCGTCAACTCAAGACCATGTGAACCTAAATCGATCATGAAGCTGGTGAATGAAACCTATCATAGATACAATGCAAATCAAAACCCCTTCGTTTATCTAAATTTGAAAATGGATCGGTCGGATGTCGACGTTAATCTTACACCGGATAAAAGGCAAATTTTGGTAAATAATGAGAAAATCCTCTTGTTGGCTCTCAAAAAGTCACTGCTGAAAACGTATGGGAAAATTCCGTCAACGTTTAAGATGCAGAATTTAAACGTTAGCGTGACGACGCGCTTGCTAAACGTCTCCGCGCAATCGACAGACGATGGCGAAGATATGCATGATGAAAGCATGGACAAAGCAAACGCAAGAAGTTTGTTGGCGGCATTTAGCAACAACAGAAGTGCAGCCGTGAAATCTAATGGTGAAAGTCCGTTGGAAAAGATTACTGGAAAGCGGAAACGGGACGATAATGGTTATACGCCTAAGATTCATGACTTCGTAAGTTTAACTACAAAGGCTATGGCGCATGAAAACGGGAAGGATGAAACGATGGAAAAATTACCGAAAGTCGCACGAAATTCTACATTGCTCGAGAACGCTATAGAAGATAATTCTACATGGCTGATTGACGGAAAGAAGGGAGATAAGTTACCGGAACTGAACCCGTCGGCCACAATAGGAAGTTCTCCACCGAAAGGTAAGGTTTTTATTTATCTAAGAAATTATCCAGTTCTATAGTGCCGATACACTTACTTTTAGCCGCAAGTTCGCCGGAAGAACACGTTCATCTCATAAGTTGTCGAAATGAGATCCCCTTAGCTGACAGACCTACATTGAAATTTGTGAAAATTTTGAACAACGATCTAGCTCCCGAAGCTACCACAACTCAGGTAACTGATGCTCAAATCAAGAAGGAAATAGAGATAAATGGTCCCACACAGTGTGATAACGTAGAAGGGATCGAAGTGGATGAACCTTCCCTAAGAGATTTCGTACAAGAAACTAACAAAAAAAGCCTGGATATCGATTTATCTTCATTGAAGGCTTTGATGGACAAGGAGCATACAATAATTCAACAAGAAGCATTAGTTCGCAATGCATCGCTTAGCAGACTCAAGTTCAAAAGCAAAATAAATCCCTCCAGCAATCGTTCGGCCGAAGACGAACTACAAACGGAAATATCCAAAGACAAATTCGACCAGATGGAAGTCATTGGACAGTTTAATCTTGGTTTTATCATTGCACGACTTGATGACGATCTGTTTATCGTAGACCAGCATGCCACCGATGAAAAGTACAACTTTGAAGACTTGCAGCGAACGACAGTGCTGCAAAATCAGAAACTTGTCGTTCCACAGCATCTGGAACTGACGGCCGTCAACGAGATGATTTTGATGGACAATCTGGAGGTATTCGAAATGAATGGATTCAAATTTGAAATTGACGGATCGGCAGAATCGACGAAAAAAGTTAAACTGGTTGCCAAACCATTCAGCAAGAACTGGGAATTTGGAAAGGAAGACATAGATGAGTTGATATTCATGCTGCAAGATGCACCAAACACGGTTTGTCGGCCATCCCGGGTACGAGCGATGTTTGCTTCTAGAGCCTGCCGCAAGTCGATTATGATCGGCAAGGCACTGTCTAAGGCCGAGATGAAAAAACTCCTATGCCACATGGGAGAAATTGAGCAACCCTGGGTAAGTTGAATGATGTGCCCTAATTGAAAACGAACCAGACGAATAAGAATTCTCCCTCGTTTCTCCTTAGAACTGTCCCCACGGTCGACCTACGATGCGGCATCTCGTGAACCTGTCAATGATAGAGCATGGTGAACTGACAGATCAAAATGTCGAACAGTGATCTCGGGTGTCGACAATTTCATATATTTTTGAAAGTTATTTGAACAAAAAAGTCGTTTGAAACTGCTCGATTACAGGAATTATTTTCAAAAAACAAGAAAGAATCGCCATGTTTGCACTCGCCTATACACTGATTGTCCGGAAAACGTTGAAACCGCTGTGTGCCGTCGAAAAGAGCACACCCTTAAGCTGAGGATGCCAGTGCAGTTCCTTAATTTCCGTTTGGCCCTGATGAATGAACAGCAACTGTGGTGGCAGATCTTTCAGCTGTGGATCAGCTCGTTCATCGTCGTCGTCTCGTTCGACCGATAGATCCCACAGGGCAATCTGATCATCGTCCCCTCCGGTGGCCAAAATGGTCGACTCTTTCGGATGCCATTCAATTGTTGTTATATGATTAGTATGATGCTTGAATGTGGCTACGGTCGATTTCGATTTGAAATTACGCAAATCCCAAATGTGGAAGAATCCATCATCACCACCTGAAAGAAAAAACGGGATTTCATTTACAATCCTTAAATGCAAACTACTAAATCTCACTAACCACTAGCAATCAAGGGCTCGTTTCTGTTCCAGCTGATCACATTCACGTCGCTTTCATGGGCATTGTCCGCTGTCAGCATACAGGCTTTCGAAGAGGGTGCTCGGCAATCCCAAATTCGGATTGATTTGTCCACTGAACAGGTAGCCAGTACATTCGCCTCGTTTGGACTCCACTGGATGTCCTCTACGGAGTCCGTGTGTCCAACTAGCGGTCGCTGATCAACCGTCCAAGAACCTTTATCATTTGGGCGCCAAATATGGATATCCCGTCGACAATCCCCAGTTGCTAGCATACCACGCGTTGTGGTACACCAATCAATAGCAAAACCTTCCTTCTGATGTCCGGAGAAAGTGAAGTCTGGTTTCACTCCGTCACCGACCTTATTTGTCTCGTAATTCTTGCAGGACTGTTCATCATCCACTGCCGCAAGTTGATCATTAATGTTGTAAATATTGACTCGTCCCATCTCGCTCCAGGTGGCCACATAGTGGGTATTGTTGAAAGTCGTTGCTCGGATTCTGTTCACGCATCCTGCATGTTTGATAAGGGCACAGTTCATCTGCGGTCGCTTATCCTCATGCTCATCTTCATCGTCGCTCAGCTCGTCCTCGTCGGAATCATTATCTTCGTTTCTTTCCTTAGATGTTCTGTGCAAATTAGACATCTTCATAACGATGACACTATTTATATGTGTCCTGGCCGCCTGGGTGCCAGCCACTAAGAATGAAGTCAACGGAAATGTTTCCCGATCATCTCCCATCGGATCAGCGACAATGTCAAAACTCAAACATGGTGCCCCGGTGTGTGCCTGATGAAGCATCACATAAGCCGACTCGTCGCACACCAACTCTTCGTCGTTATTCAATTTGCGACCCGGCAGGTAGACCTGGCCATCAGTTTCTTCCTCGTTTTCCATAGCATCATCCGCATGATCATCATCATCGTCGTCAGTTTCACCGGCTATGATGGCATCTTCGATATTCTGATCCTCGGCCACTTCCATGCGTTCTTCATCCTTGGAAGACATGCTTTCCGGATTATTTTCTACAGTATCCACGGAAATTTATAAGGATAAATCCCTATTATTGGAATAAACGAAAAATCACGCGCACGTTTTAAGTTTGACGGAATTGGTTGTTTGACATTTTTAAGATAAACACGTGCACGGTCGCACATGCTAACTCAATTAACACATTTATTTGACTCATTCAAAAGGCTGGCTCACAATTGAGGAATCCAACTTGAAAAAAGAAGAAGACACCGAGTGGTGATAAATCTGACAGCTCCCATGTTGAAGTATAGGACGATACTTTTAAAATGCTTCTAGAAAATTGTATCAGGAAAAATCCCAAACTGCACAATAGGAGCATTATTTTTATTTTTATTTTATTTTGCTGAAAATGTGTTTTTTGAGAAGTTTTGGATTTTTCTTACATCATACAACAATCCGGGCTTTTAATTAGAATTTCATTTGAATTTTCTAGAAGCATTTTAAAAGTTTCGTCCTATCCACACTTAGAAAATAACACCGAACTCGGTTCAATTTTCTACCGAACCTTATCGCGAGGGGCACGCAAGAACTTTTGAGTACAGCACACACTTGTTGAAAGTATTGAAAATACGCTTTTAATGCGGCTAATTATACTTTGAGTACATCAAAATACCTACTAGAGACCTTACCCGCATAACAAAAAACAATTTGCTATATAGTCAAAACTGTATTTCAAATGTAAGATATATTGTCACATGTTTTGTTACTGTTATCGCATAGTTTAATCTCATTTTCACCATACAACGTCTACATTAACACATATTGTTAATGTTTGCCATATTGTCATTGAAAGGTTTTGTATTGTCTGCACTTGGTCTGGATTATATACTAACTTTTTGGCATACAGTACAGCAAAAATTTTGTTCGTGAAAATTGCCATTATTTTATGGTAACCTAACTTAACCGCCTATTCAGCATATTGTTATTTGGCCATTTACCATCTGACATATTGTTAAAACTGTATAGGAGATTGTTAGTTTATAATTATCAACTATAAGGGTAAATGTCGTAACAATAACGGAAATGGTCGTCAACAATGAAGGAAATGGTCCAGGAATGGTTTGCGATTATGCGGGTAAATACACCTCAAGTACAATTACATACCTTGAGTGCTATGAAATACATATCTAATATAATTTAAATACTTTAAGTACTGCTAAATCCATTTTGAATACAGTAGATTAATTTAAAAACTTGTAAGTACTGATATATTATTTTGATTACAACTGCAGATTTTGATACATTATACAATAATACATTATTATTACAATGACATGCTTTGAGTACCATAACATACATATTTAATACTTTTCAATACTTTGAGTCCAATTAAATACACTATAAACCCAATTCAATACTTCGAGTACCATGTAATACATGTTATGTTTTTAAAATCCCCTTCAATATATTTTGACTACAATTTACATTCCAAATAACACATAAATATATTTTATTACAGATTAAATACCTCGAGTACAGTTTGTCAAATTTAGCGAGAAAATTTAGTTAAAATTCATAACATGAAAAATGCACTGCATTAACAGAACTCCAAATAATTGTGGCCAATATTAAGTTTACCATATCTAATAAGGTTTCTCTTTTGACCTCGGTTTTGACCCAATAACATTTCAACTCAATACGAGTAGTCCTAATAATAGCGTATAGGTAGAGCTTTTTAATGTGAACACGCCCAAGACACCTCTCTTTAATTTGTATTGCTCTCCTTTTTTTCTCACGGAAAATTAGATTCACTTTTTACGAACATTATGTGACATTATTTCCCTGTGAGTAAAAGAGAAAGGGATACAACTATACTCAGTTACTGAGTAGAATGGAACGAGAGTATGAAACTCTTAAAACAATATATCTTTTGTAATGCCATAAGACTTCGCTAAAGTAGCATTATTGCATTGGTAATGCATCACTACTTTTCCAAGCTTATATAACGCTTCATTACTTGACAACTGTTGAATTGATGCGATCCAGCATTACCGATGTTGATTTTGGGTTGAATAAGTGCAATATTATAATGCTTGTGGTTACTTGGGATCTCAAGTATTTTAAATATATTTCAGTCTTTTTAAATTTCGTTAAATACTTATAGGTACTCAAAATACTCATGAAATACTTTTCAGAACTTTGTATACTCTTTCAAATACTCTTCGAGTGGGTAAAATGTTTTGTAAATACATTTGGTTACTTTGAGTCCTTTAAAAATACTTTTGATTACTTTGAATTCTCTAAAATGTTTGTAAATACTCTGTAAATCTAATGAAATCCGGCAGTATTTTCAATACGACACACTCAGTAGAATGCTCTGCGTGCCCCTCGCCTTATCGGTTACCAACAAACCCGCAAAATCACAAACCATTCCTGGACCATTTCCCTTTTTGTTGACGACCGCTTCCGTTATTGTTACAACATTCAACCTTATAGTTGACAACGATAAACTAACAATCTCCTATATAGTTTTAACAATATGTCAGATGGTAAAAGGCCAAATAACGATATGCTGAATAGGCGGTTAAGTTAGGTTACCATAAATATATGGCAATTTTCACGAACAAAATTTTTGCTGTACTCTATGCCAAACAGTTGATATAAAATCTACACCGAGTCCAGACAATAAAAAACCTTTCAATGACAGTATGGCAAGCATTAAAAATATGTGTTAATGTAGAGGTTGTATGGTGAAAATTAGATTAAACTATTCGGTAACAATAACATAAAATGTGATAATATATCTTACATTCGAAATATAGTTTTGACTATATAGCAAATTGTTTTTCGTTATGTGGGAAGAAACCGAATAAATCGTTTATATATACTGTTTTCGGGTGATTTTTTTGAACCAAACCCGAGTTTCGGTTACTATATGATATATTTGACCGATACAAATGAAAGATGAACCGAACAGTAAAGCAGGGATATTCAAGAGTTCGGTACACGAAAACCGTGAAAACTCGGTAAACTGAACCGAGCATTCGCTGAATATTCTTAAACGTCAAACACTTCTCTTTGAGTCAATTCCGCGACGGCTATGTCTACACGCAGAGGAAATTTGCTTAGTTGAATCAACAAAATTGTTTGTTGACTTCAACAAATCAGGTTTGTTGAACTAGCAATTACCCAAGCATTATCGAACGTAAAAAAAATAGATAACTAAATTTATCCATGGATTGAACCTGTTGCACTGCCAGGTAATTTGTCAGGATGAATTTAAACGTGAATTATGATTGATGAATAAAGCTTCATACGAATTAAACAACAGAATGTATTTTTGAATTTAAAAATAAAATAAAAACCCAATCTAAAGTAAACCATACAAATATGTTTATTAAAAATAACACGGCATTTCCATTTCAACAAAGCACATGGTTGAGTCGACAAATACAATTGTTGATCCAACCAAAACAATTGTTGATAGGACCAACATGTTTAGGTGAATCTGTAACTATCATAATTGTAGAATTAACAAACATATTGGGTAAAATTCAACAAAAATGTTTGTTAGTCCTCAGACGACAAAAATTTTTGTTAAATTTGACCCAATATTTTGTCGAATTTACAAACTTTTTTTCTGCGTTTACCGAAGCTGACTTGATGGAACCTGAAAAACCGTCAGTCATTTTATCTCCCGTGTGCGCGTCAAATGTGTTTTGCCAAAATTCTCCTTACGGTGTCGTTTTTCAGGTGAAAATGAAAAAAAAAACAACAGGAAAATGCACGTTCAGTAATGTATGAGGATTATGAGCATGAGGTTCAATCGAGGGTTCAATAAACAATGAAACTGACCAAACTGGTTTTATTACTATAAAATTCAAAACTATTTCAACCCAAAATTCCAGCTCTGCCATAACGAACCGAATTCCGTAACTGCAACAGAAAAGTCGTTTTGTTTGACAGTGTTCGGTAAAATTTGAGTAAACCGATGTTCGGTTAATGCTGATTGGATTCATTTTTGTCCACCGAGTTTTTCGGTAAATTTGACAGTTTGCTAGAAAATAAAAATTTAACAAAAACTCGGTTGCTCCAATTTGAACCGAACAGACAACCGAGCGTTCAGCAGATGAAAACTCGGTTGGAAATTCAACCAAGTTTGGTTCTATTTTCTATGTCTGTACTTTAACATGCACGTAATTGATTCTAAGGGTCACCCACAATTGATACGTTGCGGATGCGTTGACGTAAATTTGACAGAAAACCTATGGGAAAACTGTCAAATTCACGCAAACGCATCCGCAACGTATCAATTGTGGGCCAGCCATAACGTATCAAAAACTCAGGGGCGCGACTCTATCTCAGATGCAGCATTTTTTTTGTTTTGCTTTTGTGCAATGTGCGCACGCTCAGTAGATAGAAAGAAGATTTTAAAGATTTTGATGAAGATTTTAAAGATTTACTGCAAAAAGATGCAGCACGATGCAAGTTGATGGATTAAGATTCACAAGCTGAAACAAGATGTTTTAAAGATTGATTCGCTAGCGTGGGATTTTTCGATCATCTTTAATCTGGATTTAGATGTGTCACACCCCCAGCAAAAACTGATGTAATCAAGGAAATACGATGCACAATAACATCCACTTAGTCATCGCCCAAGAAACCACAAGCATTATATTATTGCATTTATTCAACCCAAAATCAACATCGGTAATGCGCGATCGCATCAATTCAACAGTTGTCAAGTAATGAAGCGTTAGATAAGCTTAATAATGTAGTTATGCATTACCAATGCAATATTGCTACTTTAGCAATGTCTTATTGCATTACAAAAGATATAGCATTAGTTCGATCTTAGTGGGGCCCTTTTCAGCTTTAATCGAACTCCAATGAAGCACTAGACGTAATGCATATGCCCTAAATATGCATGCTATTACAGCCTCGTGGCTACTTGGGCGGTCTTCAAATCACACCAAAAAAATATTATTAGTTGCATGAATGTAATAATCACATATTAAAAACATAAATATTACACGAAAACCAATGCACATAAAGAACTCCGCAAACAATGTTAAATATTACACGATTTTGATGCTATATCGCATTTCGTTTTTATGTAAAATTCAATCTCACAACACTGCTAAACATGTTCATTTTTTTAGCGAATTCCAAACTGGATCGGGTATCAAAATTGGGTCGGCTTTTTGTTTGTTAAACATCAGTGTATACGGTTTTATATGTAACTCCAATCGGGTTGAGGTTTGCGCTGACAATAAGCTCGGAAATCGCTGGTTGAAACTAGTTCCACAACACCGGAAATTTTCTTCGTCGTCGCGGCCGTTGCGAACCGGACAACAAAGATTCAGACCAATCGGATGGGCGCGGCGATTATCTGTCACATTATCCGTACGAGGAGTATAATGCCTACCGGAAGAACGACGGCGGTGGAGGCGTCTCGTACTACAACTTTGGTGATCGCGAGGAAAAGAAAGATGTGTGAGTTAACGTCGATATTTTCCCGTAGGGATCTTTTGAATTGAGCAGTTTCTTATTCCAGATCGGAGGAAGTAACGGCGAAGCTGGAGAGTATCTTGGATCAGATTTACAGCCCGGTTAACAATCATCCGCCGCTACACAAGTATTCCCCGTTCCACGTGGTGAAGCAGAGTTTTGAAAGTTCCGGTTTCGACACGTATTCCACGGATCGCCCCATCTGTACGGGATCACACACTACGGTGACAATGTGCAAGACGAATGGTACATCGTCTCGTTGCTGTGGCATCTCACCCGGCGCATACCCGGTCTGCTGGCCCGGGTTACCGATTCCGACGGGGAGTTCCTGCTGATCGAAGCCGCCGAACATCTGCCCCGGTGAGCCAATCCAGAGCGATGCGAAGACCGAGTTTTCATCTACGATGGCGAACTGTACCTCCTCGGGGCGGAATTACAAAAGGATGCCTTCCCCATGGAACGGGTTATGCAGGAACTGAAAGCGGATGATACCCGTTCCAAGTGGGTTGTTTCTTTCCGGACAAGATTGAGAAAAACAATCACCGGGCGAATCTGTTTGTTCAAGTTGGAGTGGCCGCCGCATTAAAAGAGAACCCTCAGCTCGTATCGGCTGCTGTTCTGGCATTCTGCAATCGAGATTCCATCGATCTGAGAGCCTGCCGGGCGATGGGATTTATTCCACCGAAAAGCTGCATCTATACCAGTGTTCACCAGATGTCTGTATGCCATGTTGGTGCAGAGTAACTACCTGCTGGATCGTAGAACGGGCTGGAGTCTACCGTTGTCTAGCGATCCGAATCATAAAGCGCACATGTTGGGACTGAAACTAGCTTGTGGATTCGAAATTCTGGCATCGCAGGCAAAGGCGTCGCAGTCGCTAGAATCGGATAAAGGCTGGAAGAGCTACTTCGAGTTGCTGAAGGGAAAAGGATACTTCCAGGAGAACATCGAAGGATCTCAGGTTTGTTAGTTGCATCGGCAGATAGTAGCCAGACGGGTTCGCATCAAGGTCAGCAGAACAAAGTGAACAAAGTGACTACTGAAGAGGTTCCAGGAGAATTTGCTTTCACACAGTCCGGGAAGGGTGGCAAATAACGGAAAAATTGCGGAGATCGAATCTTCACTCGAAGGGTATCTTCCGGAAGAAGTCATCCATCCAGGACATGCTGAGTTGGACGCCAAATGCCATTAGTAGGCCAATGCTTTCGCTGGCGAGAGACAAGGCCGGGAAGAAGATGGCCACAGAGTTGTTCAAGCTGGTTCAGATCTACATGGGTGATCGGAAGGCTCGGGTCGGATTGAGTTTGAATTCGGTGGCGATCGACATCATCCGGATGTTGGTAAGTGGCCGATCCATGTGTATATTTCGCACTACATAACGATCGCTTGCCGGAGGTTGGATAGGATTGGCAGTTTCGGTCGGAAGCAAGCGAAAAAGCCAAACGAGGATGATATTAACCAGGCGCGGGAGCAAATCTTTCGTTGGTGTAATATTTCACATTTTTATGAATTCATTCCCAGGTAACCAATAATCAGTTCAAAGCCTCTTTACGGCAGCCTATCAAGCATTTAAGTCGCCTTAAAGGCATCATAAATGTCACTTTTGGCCCAATATACGGCTGATCTACTGCAATGCTATAATAATGCTTCATTAATGCTATTTTGCATTCTAAAGGCTTATTACAGACTACAAGCATTTAAATAGCATTTGAAATGCAACTTTACAACAGATAGCCTTCAAAATGCTGATATAATGCTAAGATAATGCATGTAGCATCTGAAATGCAGATTTATGGTTGATTTACTGCATTTGCTAATGCCTATTGGTTACCTGGATTCTTATCTTCTTTATTATAATAATTATTATTATTCTTTATTATAATAAAAGGAATATTTTGTTTTAATTCCCTCTGAAACTATTTTTTTTCATTGAATAGTATCCTAAAATTTCCGTTACATTATTATTTTCACATTGCTTCCTTTACACCACGACTATGTAGTACGTCGCGACGATTCAAGTTGTCTCGATGAGTTACGTTGTCTCTTTTACATCGACCAAAGTACAACGATACGTAGTGCATCATTTTATGGTGTACATCGAGACAACCTAATATTACACAACCGATGGAATGTCCTATGTGCATCTGCTTCTGTGTAATATTTAACAACTTTATTTGCTGTGTGGCTGATTTTCAAATTTTCGGAATTAATTTATTTTTTAAATTCGCAAGTCAACGAACACATCAAGCACGAAGACAAGGCACAAACCGCACAAACAAAAAAAAATTACACCATCAATAAGAAATACTCAAAATTTTATTATTTGCATAACTTTGTCACTCTAGCATCAGCGAGAGTTGCAAATAAGCTCAAATATTAAATATTTCATCAAGATTGGGCTTGTAAAATTTGTTTGTACAGTACACGGCTAGACAAATATATTTGCAAGGGTAAGTCGCTTAGAACAGTGTGCCAGCCACAATGTCTTACTTCAATTTTCAATCCATACCACATGTGTGGCACACTGAGGAACACTTTTGACAGGAGATCTTTCAGACGGAAAAAAACAGCAACCTTGCCAATATGCGTTGTTGTTGGTGAAATTTTGTTTCGCTCTGTTTTTTTCGTCACGTCAATCTAGCGAGAGTTTTGTATGTTGAATTCGCACTGCAAATCTTATGGAAAACTAATCCACGAAAATTGTGAAGGTGAGCAGTACAATTATTTGCATATTTCGTTTGAATCTAGATCGAGTTGCGCTGGGAGTTGCGTTGGATGTTTGACTAACCGAATTTGACCACACGAACTGCTTTTGTTACCTTTATTGTGTATCGATCAGCCCTAAAAATTGCACCTTCACCTCTAATAAACTGCAAAAAATCAAATAGGGAACAACTCAGTTACATTCTTTCATCCTTACATTGACGTTTAGTACACGGAAAAAGTACGCTATAGGCAAGAATCAAACAGTTCAGCACCCACTTGCGCAAAGTCCTTTCAACTATTAACCGCTTTCTTAACTTGGAAAGACTGGTTTCTCATTTAGAAATTCATAATTTATAAACGACCCGGTTTAGTGCACACTGAGCCAACTGGACTAGCAAAATTCAATTGAATGCCTTATGTTTATTAGCCACAAGAAATCAGTACGATATTAATTAGATTGCCGTATGAAACAAACGGAAATGGATTATCTTAATAAACTTCATTATTCATGCAGCAGCCTTATGAAATTTTAGAATCTCATATATGAAATATAAAAATTCAATCCATTGAAGTGTGTGTGTGTATATTATATACCAAACGTGGTGAACCTTTATAAATAATATCAAGCATTGAAAACTACTTTATAGATAGAGAGCAGGATCGCTTGTTGTCTTTATTCGTTATTAAATTAGTGCTTGAATTACAGTGGAGTTTTTATGCGTACTGGTTGACAGTATTTTAAAACACTTTGTTTTTATATACCAAAGAACCATGAGCAAGTTAAATTGGGCTGCTTCTGATATCAAGGATGATTTTTAGTTGATTTTCGTTTCTGAAATGAAGAAACAATGATTATCTATAATATATTAGAATAAAATTCTATAACCAATACTCACGTTGAAAAAGTTCCAAGTTGGAGCTGCAAGCTCCGTTAGATTTTTTCTAAAGCTTCAGATCGCTTTCCACGTTAGGCATTATTGGTGCTTGTTCGTGTTTAGCTTGTTTTTTTTTACACAAATTGCAGCAATGAATTTCATAAGGCATATCAATGAATACCTTATGAAGACATTGAAGAAATATGATGTTTTATAACTAAAATCAGCTTGCCGGCGTCGGTGGTGTAGTGGTAAGCATGACTGCTACTGGCACCCTAGTGGGTCTGGGTTCAATCCCAGTCGACGTCGGTGGTTTTTCTGAGGCGAAAAAATCTTGGTCACGTCTTCCTTCAGAAGGGAAGTAAAGCCGTTGGTCCCGGTTCATAGTCATGAGTCGTTAGGTAGGGTCCAGGTGGTGTAGTCGTCTCCCTAGTGTCGGTGATTGTCACCATGTGAGGAAATAGGCCGATGGAAAATAAATAAGTAAAAAAAAAATTAAAATCATAGGATCTGCATGGAATTCATATTTAGCTTATGAATTCTAGATTTTCTAAATTATAGCAATTTCATAAGGCACCTGAGTGCACTCCTGCTTATTTTCTGTATTGTTTATTTCTTGTAGAAACCAAAAAAAATGCCTGGTTGCCAGGAACAGTAGAAATTAAAATTTGGGCTGTCACATCTCCACACATCGACACCTTCGGCACCTAAGGTGGACCCCATAGTGGAAGCGATTGCGACGCGACGTGGCGCGATGCGACGCGATCCTAATCGAATCGATAATCGACGCGATTTGATACCCATAGTGAACGCGATTAGAAGCACTTTTCACGGAGGAAAATGAACCGAAAATCATCTCCATATAATTTCCATTCGCTTCTATAGATCCGTTTTCCGCAATACTGCACACGAATTTTGAAAATTGTGGACAATAAGTCGAAGCGGCTTGGTTTCGATAAAAAAAATCTAAAAAAGAAGAAGAAGGTATATGATCGCGCGACACCGAGCGACAAACCAGTGCACGTCCTGTTCGATCGCAGGAAATCGCTCATCGCGTCGAGTCACGTCGCGTCCACTACACGTTAAGCTCAGTTTACCCATAATCGCATAAAAGTGCACATACTCATATATGGGTAAAGTTGACTTTACCCATATTTGAGTAAATTTGTATGGAAAAAAATACTCAAATATGGGTAAGTAGTAACGTACCCATAAATGGGTATTTGCAATTTTCGCTATTATGAGTATTCTTTACCCATATATAGGTAAACTGATCTTAGCGTGTATGGTGTGTTAGCTATGTTTTCGCTTTGTTTAAATGTACGGAGGTTGGTCGCGCGACATCGCGCGATCTGTCAAACTTCGCATTGCGTAGTGATCGCTTCCACCCTGGGGGCGCCCTTACAGGAACACGCAACGCTTATTGCACAAATAGTGTACTGATAGATCATTGCATGATGGCGTCATCAATGCAGTTTTGATAGTTCAGGGAGCTTATTTACGTGGACTTAGAATATTTTCGGTAAGATTGGTTTAGGATTTTATGCACTAAATTTAATACGATTGAAGTCAAATAGCCGGAAAACAGACAAGAGTGCTTATTTTTACATCATTTCTTGGATCCAATCGTACAGAATCCGGAAAAAGCCGATGAAAAATATCGTTTGAGTGGTTCAAATTCTAACACCTTGTAAACAAGCTCCCTGAACTGTCCAAAAAGTGAGGTTAATACATTCCTTGCAATGATCTATAGCTTAATTATTATTATTAAGCTTAATTATTGTTGCATTTTTTGAATTCATGTTGCAGTTGAAAACCGGAAAAATCACTCGCGCAAATTAATTGCGCAAAAAACCTGCTTTTTCCGTATGGCAACAGAGTGTCGCATCAAGTGCGCTGTGTAGCACACCAGATGCGCTATTCAGCGCACTAGATGTGCCACAATTCAAGCGTACAGGACGAGAGTAAAATCGTTTGGTGCTAGTGGGTTTTCCGTTTTTCAGTTGCGACCATAATATTGCTCGCTGGCTGCACTTCATCCGTGATCGATTTGAAGAAAGCGTCGATTAAGTTGTATCGCATCGCATCGCCCATTTCTAGGAGAGTTCGATTCGCTTGTTTCGTTTGAAGAGTTCCCGCTGAAAAAAGGTCAACAATTTGTTTTAATATTTCTTGGAATGGCAGATGAAAATCTTCGTGTTTGGCAAATTTCAAGTAGATTTGAGGTTTTTAATAGTTCGTGCAGGAATAAATCCAACAGAAGCGAAATAATATCGAGTTATATCGATGATAGTGTTAGCAATAATGGTTTTCAGGATTGTCCCATCTTGAAGTTTGGATTGAGTGCCCTGTCAGCATTTTTTTTTTTCTAATAAGATATACCCAGCGATGTAAATAAACAACACCAACACTAGTGCAGACCTTTGCAACTGTCAAAACGTAAATCAACGCCATCTTGATTTTTGCGAAAGAGGTTTTCCGTTCCGTACCGGAGAAGAAACGATAAACCTCTCCAAAGAGGTTTCGGTGTGAGTGAAGAGGAAATCCGTCGCATCGTTAGTTCCGTCTGGCGATTGAGGTGTCCGAAGAACAGTACCCGGGGCGGCACGGTAACTGCAAAAGTCAAGTAGCAGCGAACTAATAAGTGGAAAAGGTTTCAAATTGTGTGCGAAAGGTTCAGACGTGTCAATAACGACGACCAGTTTTTCTCCTGTGAAGTTGCTGGGCGCATTGCTAGGGCAGCAAAGGAAAAGGTTGTTCTCGGGGAATAGTTTTTCACAACGTTTTGGTTTCTAGCTGGCCAGAAACCGTCCCGTTACGCCGGAAAAAGTGATTCAATTCGTCGGGTATTAGAAAGAATTATGTTCATCGTGTAAAAAAGAAGAGGACGTGAAAACTGCATACAATCGCCATTTTTGGACATTATTTACTAGTTACTAGAATTCGCTGTGAGGATTTCCATTACCGCAGGATTAATTGTTGAGGGAAACTCGAGACGATACAAATGTGTGACTTTTTTGGTTGGTGCGAAATATAGCTACGGATTTGAATTTCTTCGTGGATTATATGGTAAGTGTTTACCCTTTTTGATATTTGCGTTTTTAGTGTCATCCGTAAATCGATTTTGAGCTTGCGATTCTACGAGTGAGGTTAAGCAATGTTTACAATTTTCTATCATTACTGCACTACATGACATTGTACATTTTGACAGCAGTTGAACTAGTTGTCATGACGGATTCCCTAATACTTTGTTCAGACTACAGAGTTGTAACAAACACGATACAAGACTATCTTGATGGCGTTTTTCGTTTTGATAGTTTTTATAATACTCTTGTAACATGTTGCAACTCCGTAGTTTGAACAAGACATACTATCGTTAACGTTTTTGATTCAGTCCAACCTGGATCGGGTATCAAGATAAGGTTGGCTCGTTCTGTGTAGAACGTTAGTGTGTATGTTTTTATTTGTAACTTGTATCGGATTGAGTTTTGCCTTACCAGTAAGCTCGGGTATCGCAGGTTGAAACTAGTTCGTTGTTCAGACAACAGAGTTATAACATGATGAATTTTGTAAGTCTTCGTAATATATTTCAAGAACAACTTGAAAAAACGCCACGCAAGCTTGTAACCAAACCTTTATGGCATGTCTTCTAAACCGAAAAAAGCTCACACAAACGCACAACATAAGAAAAAGGGGTAACTTTCCCTTGTATGCTGGCGTTTTAAAATTGGTAGAATGTCCTTCAGTTGGTGAGAAACGGGCATACAATTTGCTTACAATAGTCTATTTGACCTAGTCACATGTTGTTCATGATTTATTATATTCATTTTTCGTCGTAAACCAACGCTTTCTCGGATCCACTTTGACCATACGCTGGACATCAGAGTAGGAGGAAAGAACGAATCAAGCACTTCAAGAATACGCTAGGGACTGGACAACTTCCGAACTACCGGTGTCGATTCCCGTATACAAATAACGTAACGCTAAAATTTAGAATTGTCAAACCCGTCCCCTCTAATTCTCATTTTGCTTTCCAGCATTCTAGCATTTCTAACTTATAGCATTTCAAGCTTATTGAATGCTCACAACTTAGTGTTCTAAATGCACTTCCACAGTTTTCTAGACCACACCGGGAATCGAACCCAGTTACCTCCTGCATGGTATTGCTTTGTTGCTGCACCTTTACCGATTGAGCTAAGGGAGGCCCCAAAAAACCCAGTGTGTGTGAATTGTTAATTCTGTGAAAATTTCGAACATAAATTCCGGTAGATTTGAGGAAGATTGCAGAGGTGGAGGAGGCAGAGGAGCAAACATTACTACAGCTTCACAACCGACTCGTGTATTCTTGGAAACTTAAAAAAAAAAAGAGGTGTTGCTTTGGAAATAGAATTCTAGTCATTTTTTGACTGCCATACCGTAGAACGTTTATATAAAGGCACTAACATCAGGTGTGATAGTGGCGGGTTATGCCACAATTCACTCTTCGACTTCTTACTTTCAATCTAAGGGAAACGACTAAAACTACACTTTTCATTTTCGTGGCAGCTTATGTTGTTGTTTATCCATTTGTTTTATGGAATGAATAATCAAAAAAACCAGGTTTACTAATGGTATAATAAGTCAATGTTATTGCAACATCTTCGGAAATGGTGAACGTTTCGATCGGAATTATTATCTGATTCTGACTCGGAGGGCCCGCTTAAGTAACACCGTTTGAATTATTATAATAAACCTTTTCATGTGGTTCATGTCAGTACCAGTGCTTGGTGAGTCATATACAATATCCTAGGGTAATTGTTTTCTAGTTATCCCCTTGTTTGCAAAATTCAAAGAATTCAAACACGGCAAATCAATCCGGTCGCTCTAGTTTGAAGTTTGAGGGTGGTTGTAATGCGGGTCGATGAGATTGTATCCTTTATACCACACTATAAATAAATAGAAAGGAAAAACAAGTAAGTAACCAACATAGGCTTAATTTTAGGTATTCATTGGAGCTTACATTTTACGACCTTACGATTGCACAACAAAACATCATCGCGGGAAAATTGAAACTGAAATTTTAAAAAATACTACGGTTCAATACTAAACACTTCAACTAGTGCTCAAGCGGCCAACATAGGTTAGTGCTTCTAAGGTATTGGTCGTAGTAGAAGTTACGTTGGGAAAGGGTCAAGTCTTGACAACCAAGCTGTCACGCAGCACCCCCTTTTTATCTGCGTACGGCTGCGCACTATAGATCAACTTTATCAGCATACAAGTTAGGCATCAATTTGGTAAACTGTAGTTGTATATTTATAAACAATGTGATGCTTACTGATTTTGCTCAGGAATATTGACGCCCTTGCGCTGAACTGGCCTGCTTGACGTGCCGCAAGGCTCAGTAGGGATTCTTTGTCAAACACCTGAACTCAGTTCCGTTGTGGTTATATCACATCAATTCATTTTACAACTGTAGCAGCAGCACATCGAAATTGTAGATATACTATTCTTTATACAGTACTAGCTGAACCCGGTGCGAGCCTTGCTACGCATGCAACAAAATGAATGAAAATTCAATAGAACCTGCACGTTCATGGTTTTTTTTTTTTGTAATGTATCTGGTTAAAATATTTTCGTTTACTAATGTGTGTAATTTCTGAAAAAAAAATGAATTTATTTTGTGTCTTTAATTTAACCCTTGGATCGGTAGTTTCTACCGATTTTTCTTTCTGTGTAGAAACATTTCATAGACAAAACATGTATCTTCAAACGAAGCTGTATCCTGTCAGTTTGAATGTAATTTTCTCTTGCATAACCTTTGATTAATTTCTTGTGCATAATGTAGCACTAAGAGTAACTCAAGCATCCTCCATTCTTGACTAAGAAGGTGTCAAACTTCTATCAGAACATGCTTTTTACCCGAGAAATACGCATTTTGTGTTTAGTTGCATGGATAATTCTCATGTTTGGTTCCAATTTTTGTTTCATTTGTTTGAGAGCCCCCCCTCCCTCCAGAGCAGAGGAGTTTCGAACCACCAAAGAAAAAAATTCTGCCTAGAAAAATCCCCACATGCCAAATTTGGTTCCATTTTCTTGATTAGTTCTCGAATTATGCAGAAATTTTTGTTTTATTTGTATGGGAACCCCCCTTTTGAGAATCTTGTCCGGCGCCAAGAACCCCTGCATACACATTTTCATAGCAATTCGGATAATTTTCATGTCTGGTTTAAATTTGTGTTTCAATTGGATTAGAGCCCTCCCCTTACAAAAAAGGGAAGGGTTTCAAAACACCGTAGAAACATTTCTTGCCTTCTAAAACCTCAACATGCCAAATTTGGTTCCACTTGTTTGATGAACTCACGAACTATGCTGAAATTTGTGTTTCATTTGTATGGGAGCCCCCCCTTTCCAGAAAGAAGAGGAGTCTCGAACCACCATAAAAACTTTTCTCACCTTCAAAAACTCGCCCATGCCAAATTTGGTTCCATTGGCTTGATAAGTACTCGAGTTATGTTTAATTTGTATGAGAGCCATCCCTTCTTGATAGGGAAGAGGTCTCAAATCACAATAGAAACATTTCTTACCTCCAAAAAACCCCACATGCCAAATTTGATTTCATTTGCTTGATTAATTCTCGAATTATGTTGAAATTTCTCCCCCCAGAGGGTGGAGGGATCTCGAACTATCTCAAGACCTTTTCCCGGGCCCAAAAAACCCTGCATACAAAGTTGCATAGCAGTAGGGATAGTACTCATGTTTGGTTGAAATTTGTGTTTCATTTGTATGGAAACCCCCTTTCCAGAGAGAGGAGGGGTCTCGAATAACCATAAAAATATTTCTTGTCTTCATAAACTCGACCAGGCCAAACTTGGTTCCATTTGCTTGATAAGTGCTCGAGTTATGAAGAAATTTGTTTTTCAATTCCATGGGAGCCTCCCTTTGTAGAGACGGGAGAGGTCTCGAACCACCATGAAAACATTTTGCTTCTTCAAAAACCCCCACATGCTAAATTTGATTCCATTTGGTTGATAAGTTCTCGAGTTATGCAGAAATTTTAATATCATTTGTATGGGAGCCCCTCCCTCCTTTCCAGAGGGCAAAGAAGTCTCAAATCACATTTAAAACATTTCTCTTCTTCAAATTTGATTCCATTTGCTTGAGAAGTGCTCGAGTTTTGCAGAAATTTGTATTTCGTTTGTATGGAAGCCCTCCTCTTAGAAAAGGGAGGGGTTTCAAGTCACATTAAAAACATTTTTTACGGTCATAAACCTCCACCTGTTAAATTTTATTCCATTTGCTTAATTATTTCTAGAATTTGGCAGACATTTGTTTTTCATTTGTATGGAAGCCCCCCCCCCCCTCTTTCCAGAGGGCGGAGGGGTTTTAGACCACCATTGAAACATTTCTTGTTTTCGTTTGCGGGTTCCACTTGATTGATTTGTTCTCGAGTTAACAGAAATTTGTGTTTCATTCGTACGGGAGCCCCCCCTCCCACCTTTCAGAAAGGGGAGTCACCTAAGAACATTTCTTGCCTTCAAAACTTCCACCTGCCAACTTTGTTTCCATTTGCTTGATTACTTCTCGAGTTATGCAGAATGTTTCATTTGTATGAGAGTCATCCCCTTTCTAAATGGGGAGGGGTCTCAAACTACCATTGAAACTTTTCTTGCCTTCAAAAACTTCCACATGCCAAATTTGATTCCGTTTTCTTGATTGGTTCTGGAGTATTGCAAAAATGTGTGTTTCATTTGTATGGGAGCTCCGTTTCACAGGGGGAAGGGGAGCTCCCAAAACCCCTGTATATTGTTCAGACAGACAGACAGACAACAGACAGACAGACAGACAGTATTCGACCCCTACTACATATTGATATTTAACAATCATCTGAAAACTGCAGATCTATGAGTGTCTATATTTGCTTTACTTCTGAAGACAGAATTGATCGTATCAACATTTTACCAACCGTAGTCTAGTGCTCACGCGAGTGAAAAAAAAAAACGTTTTTTATGCTATTCCGTCGCCAATCGTAGATTCGCTTTCATCTCGCTGTAGCATGTCTCGTAACTCGCATCTTAAAGAAAGATGTCTATTTTTAATTGTCTTGAATTAAACCTCTTTCCTCCCCCACTTTTTCACGTAAGCCACGGACTCAATAAAGTGGTATAAGTTGCTTTTTTGACTTACACACTCATATTACACCAAATTCAAGTCGCATTTCCCAGTGCGATTCAAATATGCAATTGCACTGACTGCGCACAGATGGGAAAATGGCGGATGCCAAATTCGTGTTTCTTTTGTTATAAATTACCGCCAACGAGTTGGATGTTTGATCATATCGTGCCGACACTCAAGCAAATGTAAATTTTTACGAATGTAACAATTTAGCCAAGTTCCTTGTCTTGTCGAGTATGTGTCTCTATTTCTTACCACAACGAGCTTGTCAACTTCACGGTCATTGACATTCCCTGCTTGTGGGTAATGAGTTGATACAACTGTGAAACCCTCACTAAACCAGTCAGTAGTGCTGCTGTATTTCACAGCCAACCGCGACCACATGCCTTTTGATCGTGAACTACCACACGATCGTTTGAAGCGGAAGATATCACATAGCTACGAGCTACGTGCAGATTTTCCCTTTTGTTACCTACATAACAGCATATATGGTAATATACGTCGCATAACTTGGATCGAAATACTTTCGCAACTCTTCCTGGCACGGACCGACCGATCATTACAAATCATCGTCATCGAATGCATAACAGAAAACTCACGAAAGTACCCCCGATATTGAACCGGGTGATTCAGCATTATCTGCATATAACTGCAGATGTTACTTCCTCACAAACAGCGCCTTGGCAGCACTATTCATTGAATAAGTTTGCTACCACAAACAAAAACAACAATACGGGTGATCTTCGGAGGCCTTTATTGGGCCGCATACCATTAGTACATGACAAATGATCGCTCACTAGTAAAGCGCCTCCAGTTGGTACCAACCGGACGAAACTCAACTACTACCAACTACTACATACATAACTACTCAATGACTTATCATCATTGTAAAATGCAAGGCAAACATATATTCGCACAAGGCTTGGGGTGCTTCCCAACTCTGGCTCTGCGCGCTTGCTGTTGTTGATGGCTGGCTGGGGCTTCTTCTGGTGTGTGGAATCAAAACAAGATGTTTCATATTTTCTTCTACTGCCGTCGCCACTCGTCTCCACTGCAGCAGTCAATCAATGTTTGGTTGCTTCTTCTTCATCGCGTATTCGAGCATGTATAATTCAGCCTTCAGCTTCGTATATGAGGAGAAGTAACTGTAATGAATGTGTGGTAGCCATGGACGAGCTGAACAACTACCAGTTTGGAGTGAATCATATCGTTGTCATTGATGGTAGCTTTGTGGAGAGTGGTTGTCTGTATTTGAGAGAGCAGTGTTACAAGTTTGTTAGGAAATATTATCTACTAAAGTTCATAGAATTCACACTGCAAACATACTCATTATGGGACGCAGCAGGTTTTGGTTAGCCCAAGAAAAAAAATATTATGATAGATTTAGACACTTCTTTGTGTTTAAATAGGACTTTTAAGCAAAAAGTGACTAAAGAAAAAATCGAAATTATCGGATCTCAGCTGTTAACCCGCTATTTTCTATGTTAGCACAGGTAATCCACTACTTTTTGGTTTGCCTTATGTTTGCAATCCTACGATACATGAGTCAATAGTTATTCAGGCCTCTCCGAGTATTCACTATCAATAATCTATCAGTGTTACTCGAGAATTCGAGTTAGTAACTATTAACAATTAACAAACTGTTAATTTTTTTTCTGACGAATGTCAGAACTTTAATTAGAAACCATTGATTAAGTTTTTTTTAATTGTATATTTCCCTCTCAAAACACTAACTTTCAAATGCGCGAAGCAAGTCCTGGATTTGGAATTATTTTAAATTAGTGAGTAAAATTCACTGACCTAACTTTTAACTAATGCCAACTTTTGTGATTCTGATTAGGTTTCCCAAAAAAACCACACAATTACTATAAAACAAATTATAAAAACAATAAAACCTATTGCCAACAATGGATTGCCTTATTCATAAATTGTCATACAAGTAAAGTACTCAATAATAAAACCAGGGTTGCGGCTTATCATTTTTGACTCAGGCATATTCATTTGCCAATATCTCCTTTCAGAGGGTCGATTTGATAATATGATGTATGATGAACTTGTAGTGCATGAGTAGACCTACAACTTTGTCTAACAGTACATTGCTCTAACTCCTATATCTTCGACATGAGAGCGTATATTCACAGTGATCTTCACGATGATAATCGCGTGATCTTCACCGCGAATATCATCGCGAAGATCACTGCGAATATACGCTCTTATTCCTCAGATATAAGAGATAGAGCTATGTATTGTTACTCAAGCACCATAAGTTCATCATACATTATATTTTGAAATTGAGCTTCTGAGAAGAGCTATCGGCAAATGAATATGGATAAGTCAAAAATGATAAGCCGCAACCTTGAATAAAACCACAGTTAATCATACATGGTACGATTCAGCAATTGTTAAATCACACACTGATAAAAATTATCATTGCTTTTTCTTTCTATGTGTCACTCTTAATTTTTTGCAATATAATCAGCAAATGATATCTATGTGTAATCACACATACTTCCTATGTGTACAAATAACCCTTGTAGGTGGCCACACATAGTTACAAAAGGTTCTGTTTATGTGTGAATAATTGTAAATTATGTGGACTATTTGCCGTGCATAATAAATGATTCAAAGAATGATTTTGTTCGGAAAAAACGAAAGGATTAGTTATGTCAGTGACATAACTGCAATTTGACGTAGGACTGCTTGTTGATGTGAAGAAATAGATGTCATCGATGTGATAAATTTCTACTATATTTCATTCAGTATAAAGAACCATGAAACCCTATGCTATTGGTGTGTGAGGCACCAGTTCTTCTTCCGCTATTGGTTCTCCCCGAACATTTATAGAAACTGCAGTTTGGCTTGAATTAACTGTTAATGATAGTTTTTTTTGTTGAATGTCCAACGTGCTTGCTAGTGTTAAAAGGGTCCTGTGTTTACGGAGCTAACATGGTTTGCGATTGAAATGTTCTTATCAGTCTTCTTGACTTGCAGGACGGCCTGAGTGTTTGGCAGCACGCAATATTACGATAAAAATAGGCATTTACACCATCTTCATCTGTAGATTGTATAGACTGAACTATGAACAAGTTGAGAAGGTGGCAAAAAAATGCAATTGCAGTTTTTGCTATCATATCTTTGGAAATCCGCATGATTCAGAGAAGGCAATTTTGCTCATTTTGATCCACAAAGCGTTTTATGGTACACATGAAACTATGCACTTGTTTGCAAGCGCAGGCAAAAATAGCTCGAAATAAATTTATCGCTGTAGTGTACTTATTCAATCATCATCAACATATCAATATAATGTGGATGAGTCGATAGCACAAAATAATGCAACGCTATTGGCCACTGTTGTAATCCCGCCGTCAAGTGTTCTATTTGTTCTCACTGATCATCGAAAAAGTGTTTTATGAAATAAACAAAGCCATGCTAGTGTGTTATAGCGACAGGTTACACACAGCTTGGTGTAAAATATATCCATTTGCTTCAATGCTGTACCCTGAATTCCTTGCCAAGCGAACCAAATGTAAGGTTTCTATTACAATTTTAGTTTGTTAAAGTGGCTGACTGGTTGCCATTAAGAGCCGCCATGTTGACGGCCACGGATCAAATCTCGGTCTCGATCTTTTATATTTTATTTTGGTGAGTCATCTGACTTTCGGGCTCCCATCTCTTACTCAACCACTGCGCACAACCTCTCGCACATATTTAATTTTTCAAAGCAAATTGCTGTGATGCTTCTTTGCCCCTCAACCAATGTTGGATTTTCCCTCCAACTTACGATCCACAGCACGAAATGGAACAAAATCATGTGAAATTATATTTCAATATTGCTTTTTTATGTTGGGTGTTGAGCGAATTACGAACAACTTAACCTAACATCCAGTGGACCGGTTTGGACATTTTCCTTTTTGCAAAAAGTTCCACAGGCAGGAGCAGGAATCGAAACCTCAACTTCATGGCAATGAACGACGGGTAACGACGCTAACCACTTGACCACAAAGTTGATGTGAGCGATTGAATTGGCAATTTTCTCCGGGACGCGGCTTTTTCAACGCCATTTTGAGCCGGTGCGTGGTAATGAAAATTTCAATGAGCTCAAAAGAAATGTCTATGAAACATACATTAAGTTGGCAACTTGATTTGATCGTCCTGAAAAGGACGGATTTTTTAGTTGATAACATGGTTCGCGATTGAAATTTTCTTCAGTCTTCCTGGTCTGCAGGACACCACTCTGTGAAATGGTCACAGCGGAGAAAAGTTTGTTCAGCTCCTCGTCGTTGCGAATGGCTAACTGAAGATGACGTGGATGATTCTTCTTGGTCTGGTCTTCTTGTGTTCACGGGCGGCGTTTTTTATCAACGTCCTCCGCAAACACGTCTGTCACATACAGATGCACAGCAAGAACTGATGATTGTTCGGTCGTCCCTACATGTTTGATATTCGGTGGTGCGGTAACTTTGGCAGTATGAACCAATCAGAGCGATGCGCAAACATAATGTCATTTTTGACCAATAGCTTTGTGCGTTTAGGCATTTTCCTTTTAAGTACATTTTAAGTATTTTAAACAAACGTTATGAATTAAGTTTGCAACAGGGATTCAGCTTTGATTCAGCTATCTTGCGAATGAAATACTTATCGTAAAATTTCTGTGGGTCAGAGAGGAGATATTGTAGTTCAAAGTCTCCAAAACCGCGTAACGCTTGCGATTTCAGAAATTTTAGAACGGCGCCCCTACACAGGAATAGAAAAGAGAGACGTAAATCCTACGTCAAATGCGTTTTTTTTATAGTTGGGATACTTAACAACCCGTATGTTCTATTGTTAATATACCAAGTAGCATAGACTGTGTTGTAAAAACGATCATTTTATCGTCACAGACTTCACAATTTATAGTTTATACAAGAAAAATAACTATTGTATGGTGACTGCGTGGCTGGGTAGCTCAGTGGTTACCCGTTCTGCTTACTGAGCAGCTTGTCGGGAGTTCAATCCCTGGCCCGTCCCCTTCCTTTGCTTTTGTCACTTGCCTCCTTCTATCACCACTAGATTTTAAATAAAAAGCAGTTTACTGCGCTTTCATTGAGCGCATCACATACTACTGTGAATCCATGATCTATAAATAACCTGTCTCACTAATAAAAATCTATCCTTCTCTTGACAATCGTGGAGACGCAGAGGTGAACACGGTCTCTAACCAACGATTGTCACACTAATCATCCTTCCCCCCTCTCCAAAGACCATGAGGACGTGGTACTGATCTATAAATAGAATTAGTGAACTTGTACATCGAAGATGCAAAGCTACTCCCAAACTCCTATGTGGTTCTCTGTGCAATTACACTAGTTCAGATCGGTAACGGAGTAGCAATTACGCTACGCACGGCCTTAAAAAAAAAATAAGCGGACTTTACCATCAAATTTCTTTAATAAATATTGGGAAATGTTCACCTGTGCTAGCAGCTCTCACAATTTGCTTTCATTTTGCAAAACCAGACGACATTTTGCGCTTCCATCACTAGAGTAAACAACAGAATGAACGCGAAATACAGCTGTCAAAATGAATTCATGTGAGTACGTGATTTTCACGTAAGAGAGATAAGGCTGCTGCAGTAAAAGTAACTGGCAATTCATTGCATATTCTTCTTTAGTTCGATAATAGTCACCTTTGTCAGATAAACTCGGATGAAAAAGCATTTTATGTAATCTACGTGAATTTTCACGTAGCAATTGAGTGTATGAATATCATATTTTAAAAAAACAGCTCATTTAAAAAGAAGGGAATATTACAATGGATAAAAACTTATGGCAATGATTTTATACCAAAGACATTATGCCAAATGACCACTTAGGTCAAGTTATTGTTATGCCAAATAACTTTATGCTAAACGACTTTATGCCAAAACTCAATGATATGATGTATACGGTAATTTAATAAGTCTCTAAGAGCTGGTTAATAAATTCTTTCTTTTGACAACACTTCAAGAAATGCTTCAAGGTGTCAGTGTGGCTACCCACTTGCTATCCTATTGTAAATGTTTTTTTTTTGTCATTGAAGGGGGGTTTTCTCCAAAACACTACACCCCATAGGTAGATATATTACCAACACCAATCATCCACCAGAAGTCGGCAAAACAACAGCTACAACGATAAGAATATGTACTTAAACCTGTAGAGGGGGTAGTATCTGTCGTTGTGGAAAGCTCCACTACACGCACACCAACAACGAGCAATCAAACCTACCCACACTGTGTATTGCTCTACGTTTCACTCAGTAGTGCGAGCCAGGAAGAGGAGAACAAGTGGTGGACTTTTACTCGGATTTCCATCGTCCCCTGAGACGGTCGTCATCGTCGTCGTGTTCCGTTGGATGTGTGCCACGCGCGCGAATTTCCACATTTTCACACCTTTTCTAGTGGTTCCGTTTCGGGGTTGTTCGGAGAGCAGTTTAATTCGTGGGGAATGTTCTGTACCGTTTTGAATTTACTTGCGATTTTAAGAAGAAGGTGTGTTTCTGTTGTGTGATGTAAGTTATCAATCTGTTGAAGAATCTCAAAACTGAGTGTCAATTAAAAGACCGAATTGTGGTGAAATACCCCATCGAGTGAATGAAATTGAACGTTGAAGTTTTGCACGGCTTGATGGCAGGCGTATAACTGTACTACACACATATTTGCGAAGAATACAAGAAGAGACGTTAGTGTCCTAATTTTCTTCGAGAATCAACCAGAGCACAACCCAACACTCTGTGTACATATGAGCAACTAGCTAGCCAGTGTCGGTCGAACACGAGTAACGTTGTTTTTCTTTCATGTCTCGATCAACCTTGCGCGGTGTGTTGATGGTGTTTGGTGTGTGATGTTTTCTCTGCTTTTATTGTCTGGTCGGTTTAGAGGGACTTGGTGCTGATGAACTAAGGCTGATGGTATAGTGGAAGCGTTTGCAAGCGTTCACGCGAGCGAACGCGTTCGCGTCAAAGCACTTTTGATGAAAATATATGCGTACCGCGTAAACCTGGTATAGCCAACGCGACGCGATGCGGTGCGAACCGGCCGTCAAACGCGTCTAAGCAGCCCGAGTGGTGTTTTGACGCGCGTAAACGCTAGAGGCTCTGCGGCTGGGCAGTTTTGTTGTTATTCTGCTGACGGTGATCGACAAAATGGGTATGGATGCGGAAAATTTAATTTATGCAGATTTTGCGAAAAAGGTGTTGTGGGACAAAACCACAAAACTTTACCAAAATCGAGAGCCGATGAATTTCTCTACACGGTTATTCTGAGGTAGTAATTTTTTGACTACATTCTATGCATTTTAATGAACAAGCTCCATACGTCAAATAATGCCTTAATACCAAAAAATGAATACTTTTAAGTTATTTTCTTATTCCAGTGTCATAGAAAAATACATAAAAACAAGGCCATCATCAAAGTGGAAACATCGATTTGTTCTAATTGACTGCCTTTGCCGGAATAAAATTGATAATAAAAACAAAAAGGTTCTTGCAAGCCAAACCAGCATCAAGTATCATGGACAGGCTACAAGGCACTAATTAGATAATTTAGATTGATCTTTATTTATTGATACTATAACCGGAAATGAAAGCTTTCTCCTGCAAATCATCAATCCCAGCAAGAAGAAACATGTTCTTATGATATATTTTATTTGCATGTGGATGCTTTGAGATAAATTGATACTGAATGTCACTGATTTAAATAAAAAAAGCAGATCCAAAGTTTTGAGATATTGGTGCTAAGTTTCTTATCCATCTTCATTTCATAAAGTGACTACCCAAGTAACCACGAGGCTATAATAGCATGCATATATAGGGCATATGTATTACGTCTAGTGCATCATTGAAGTTTGATTAAAGCTGAAAAGGGCCCCACTAAGATCGAGCTAAAGTTATATCTTTTGTAATGCCATAATGGCTAAAGTAGCTTTATAGCATTGGTAATGCATCACTACTTTTTCAAGCTTATATAACGCTTTATTACTTGAGAACTGTTGAATTGATGCGACCCGCATTACCGATGTTGATTTTGGGTTGAATATACTGCTTGTGGTTACTTGGGTAGTTCCTTTACACAATCACCTTTGAAACAATGCATTGTTTCTAATCTCTTTTACATGCTGCAAAATACCTAAAATGTTTTCACTTCTTGACACATAACCTTTTAGGCATTTTTGTATAAAACCTTTTAGGCCTTTTTATGAATAATTCCAGTCTTCAAGCAAAGTGCGTACTTTGAAGTCATAATTGCACCCTTCAGATTTACTGTACATCGTTTCTTTTGTTATGGTTAATCGGATGCACAGAGAACTCTTTTTATTAAAAATAAAATCAATTGTTCGCGGGGAGGCAAAATATTCTTCGTCTGACGAATCCATATTGAATACTACGAAAAACAACAAAACACCATGCAACCAAACGCGTGAAAACGCGTTCACTATGTCATAGCTCGCGTTGCGCTTCGCTTTTGATCAATTCGCTTTTCCGCAACGCTTCGCTTCGCGCCGCAACGCGTTTACTATACCATCGGCCTAACTGTCCGACCGACGACTTAAGATATGGCATCGTAATTTTTGTTGTTTCCAAGTTAGTAACACGTAGGTACATGTTTGCTGCAGAGATGATGAACTGAATTCATTGGGAATCGTCGACAGGCAGAACGGAAACTGGAATTTTAGGTCGACTTGATTGTTGTTTGAGGCGAAAGTGAATGTGGTCTGAGGCGAAAGGAAAGTGAAAAATTGGTCTATGTTAACAATCGAACAGAAGAGTTAAAACATAATTGAGTCGTGGATGAACTATGCGAAAAGTTACTTCCGGGATTGAACACAATTCCTACTTGCCTAACTGTTTCAGAATCAGATGTCCTTAAACTACAAATGTAGATGTGCATCTTAAATAATCATAATAGCTACCAATTGCTTAAAAATGACTATGCAACATTAGACATGTTTGTATGGGATGGAGAATCCCAAATTGGTTTGCACCGCTCGCTATCTCACCAATTCAATCTGCTTCGAAAGATAGCTTGATAAATAGACAAGATCCTTATCTATATACTTTTCTGGACATCACCTTCCGTATAAATAAAAGTTATTCGGAAAAATCGTAAAAACTCATGCATGAGTTTTGCCTTGTCGGGTCCCGCAATGGAATAAAAAACTGATGAATTTTCATTTTCAAAAACTAATTGCTTCGTCTTCTGGAGTTGCTCAATCTTATTATTAACACCACAAGCAATAAATTGACATTTGAGCGTTTTTTTTTTCATTTGATCAATATCGTACTCCGGGATATAATATGGCTGCTGGTTTATCACATTCTAGACACGCTGGCGCCATTGCTATTTATGCTAAAAAATCAGTTCAGTTCAAGCTTCAATTGAACGAAGTTTGTGACGGCAATTTGTTTTTAAGCATTGCAGTTGTTCGTGGCATGCAGATTTGTAATTATGGTTTATTGTATCATTCTCCCAGTTCTAGTGACCAGCATTTTATTGAAATTTCGGAAAACTCGTATGAGATTTTTTAGATTCTAGTAAATTGAACGTGCTTGCTGGTGGTTTTAATATAAATTATGATGACATTAATAATTCGGAGCATTTGAAACGATTAATGAATACACGTGTATTTCCAGACACAGTAGAACTTTGATTGACCATGTGTACTGTAATTTTGATTCTGTGAGTGTTGTTATAAACTCTGCCTTGTAAGTAACCGGAATTTTGGAAAAAAGTATTCGAAACAAGCTATTTTAAGACTTGTCGAAAGAAGTGTGAATTTTCAAACAAATACCGGTTCTCTAGATCAGGAATCAGCTGTTTTGAGAGATGTCTGAGAGAGAAGTTATGTACCAATAAACTAGTCGAAAATAAATTTGTTTTAGTAAAGAACTCGAACAGCTGGTACAGTTTGGATCTTTCGCGTCTTAAACGTAAAAGAGACAAGCTGTACAAGAAATGGAGTAGAACAAATAGAAATATATGTTTAAATAGGTACAAAGATGCGCGTAGCAAATATTCGCAATCCGTTAAACAAACTCGTTGTGAACATATATTCAGAGGAAAATTGATGATTACAATATTTACTGTAGTTTTGAAAGTTTTCACCCAATAACGTTAGAGGATCTAAAATCTATTTGCTTCTCTTTGAACAAAACGGCTGGAGTAGATAACGTAAATGCAAGCGTAGTACAAGATTGCTTTAATTTCATCGGAAACAACCTGCTGGAGCCAATTAATGAATCGCTGCAAACTGGGCCCGTGCCACAAGTTTGGAAAGAATCCTTAGTTATTCCCATTCAAAATGTCGCCGGAACAATTAAATCCGAAGAGTTTCGTCCTATCAACATGTTGTACACTTTAGAACAAAATTTGGAACTTGTTGTAAAAGGCCATCTGCTAACGTATTGAAATAGTAATAATTTGATTGCGATATTGATATTGATATTGATATCGCGAAGGTCATTCTTGTGAAACAGTATTAAATTTAGTGTTACCAAAATGGAAAGAAAATGTAGAGCGTAAAGATAAGATTGTTACTGTTTTTTTTTTTGGATCTGTAACGCGCTTTTGAAACGATTTCTCGGCCCTTGTTGTTAGAAACAATCAAGCGCTTTGGATTTTCGGGTTCTGCATATAGATGGTTCGAATGCTATTTGTCTGACAGAACTCAACGGACGGCTTTAGATGGTTATGTTTCGATCCCTGTGGAGATCAGCCTTGGCGTACCACAAGGGAGTGTATTAGGTCCCATTTTGTTCATTCTATACACACTAAGAAATTATGAATTTTACACGAGACGTAATTCATGTTTGTAAAAAGTCGGGGAACGTAAAGAAAGATTTCGTGTAAAATTATGTCTCTTGTAACTGACACATACGCAATTATACGAAATACGCGTTTGATTGAATTTATTTTCTCATCTCTTTGAACTCATTCTTATGTGCTAAAGGACGCTTGCATGTGTCGGTCTCAGGAGACAGAAATTTACATGTCATTTTGGTAGTGTGTATATTAATGACAAGCAACGAGTCTTGCGATTTTGTAATATCAATCTTTTTGCTGATGATACCGTGTTGTTCATTGCAGCTAAAAGGCCGTTTTTCATTTGAATGAGGAGGCTGTTTCACATTTAAGGAGGCCGTTTCACATTTGAATGCAGATTTATAGATAGATAGTTAAAGTACAAACAGTTGAAATTGAACATCAGTAAAACTAAATTCATGGTAATTTCGCGGAATCGAGTTATCGAAGACGTCTCTGTAAAAACTGATGATGAGACAATTGATCGCGTTCGTGAGATTAAATATCTTTCTAAATTTGACTCTCACATTGACGATGTCATCAAGAAAATAGCCAAGAAGTACGGTATTCTCTACCGATTGGAAAACGACGTTCCAGGAGTTTTTCGGTTTGGAAATTTTCTCGATTTCCCTGATTGGGGATATCCTTGGTCAGCCCAAAACTAAGGTGGTGGTTCCTTTAGTGTTGGAACATCATTGACTCTGTAGCGGGCAGGATCGTATATTGGCTTGTCTCTTGATAATGCCCTTATACGGGATTCTGTGATTTGAATTGTTAAAGAATTTCCTGATCGCGGGGACTACTTGCGAACATTTTTGGTTGACATCAATAGCTTTTCACAATTATATTGCTGTAAAGCAAATGAACAGTTTTGGAAGAAGTTTACATCTGTAGATGAAATCATTTCGTTTCTAGCTTTGCATAACTGATTGAATTTTTTTAAATAAATTATTTTATAGATAAATCGTCTAGCTAAAAACTTTGTAGGGGTAAGTGGTGGGACCATCATCATCATCGAAAAAAAATGGAACTTGCTTCTTGGGTTTTTTGTTCACCGTGCTCTCCTCATCGATTCAGTTTGATGCCTTCTGAACTTTGAATACTTTGTGTATATAACTTTTCAGGGTTGGGAGACGTCTGAAAATGTTTAATACCTTCCTGGCCTTCGCCGGATCTGCTGACTTGCGTTTCCTGCCGGTACCTTCTTTCCGTTTGCTTGTCTAATTCATTCTACTCGCAATAAAAGGACTGATGTGTGAGTGGAACGGTTTGTGATGTTTGTCCTTTAGAATAACCGTAATCCATCATGCTTAAGATCAGAAATCAAGCTATTTACCCATTCAGTTCAACGTAAGATGAATTTATGAACATGATATTAATATAGGAACATTTACCCTAATTCCAAAACGAAAGAGTTAGTAATTATTATTCCATATCCATATGCGCTACAGCAATTCTCATCACAGGTCTTTGTCGATTTTGAATATATCGAGAAAACAGCCGTTAAACTTTTCAATCATTTTACGTACAGAATTACAAAACTATCTAATAAATTGAAGAAAGCAGCGATATCTCCGAAAGCTTTACGTATCGTTAATGATTACTATAATGCTATGTTTTGTGTTATATCGTGTCAAAATCCATATTGATACTTTTATGCGAACATTTTCAAAGTAGAACTAAACAAGTAGTTATTGTTCTCGGTATTTCTGGAGCAAAGTCTGTTATCAGAACAGTTATTCTCCAACTGGAAACAACGTAAAGCATATTCCCATAACGAAAACAAAATCGCAAAAAAATCCACCTAGGACAGTTATGCAAATAGAGGCAGTGCAGCTCCTGTCGAAGCCTCTCAGTACATCACGGTTAGATTTTCACGACGACACTAATTGAAAATTACTCTCCTTCTCTTCTTTTTCAGATTTCAACATGAATTGAAGCTTTCGTCTCGGAGGAAAATCCTCTACAATTACACAGGTGTGAAAAAAAAACGTAATTAGAAGAAGCATAATCATTTTTGAGTCGGAAGAAGATTAATGTGGTGTTGAATTCGGTGAAAAACAACTGCCCAATGCAACAACTGTGCTGGTCAACCATGGAAGTGCTTTAAGAAGAAACAAGTGTTTTCCTCAACCATTTACCGTGCGGTTAGGAAAAAAGAGAAAATTACCAATATCTTGCTGAAACGGAATATCCAAGTGCGTAGTGTTAATAGAAAACGTGTATTGCTATAGTGCTTTCAAGTGAACCTCGTGTAGTAACACGCACATACATAATGAGTCGTAATCGTACCAAAGGTACGACCGGTTCCTCTACCAAGAAGCAACACGAAAGCGGATTCTACGAGGAATACTCCTCGTCGTCCTCTTCCGCCTCGTACGGACTTTCAAAAGATCCAAAAAGCTTCTCCTCTTCTTCGCGACACAGTCACCAGCACCAGACCCGGAAAGCTCCGGACTTGATGGCGTATTATAACAAATACTACAACCAGCAATCGGAATCAAAGCGCAAGGGTGCTTGCGATTCGATTGAACCACCGGACCTGATCAACCAGATTGTGGCCGATCAGCAATTGAAGCTCTTGCAGCAAGCCGCTGCTCGGAAGAAACAACAGCAAGAACAACATGCCCTTGTGAGTAGCAGTAGCAGCAGTGGCGGTGGTGGTGGTAACTACCATCAGGTACGGGAAGCTGCCGTCATAATTGATTCGGAAGATTCCGATAATGGCGCTGCCAGTGGGAATGAAAGTGGCAGTGATGGAGACACACATTCACATCGATTGCATCACCATCCGCAGAAGCATGGTAATGGTGCCAACTGTGTCGATGATGAGGACGAGGAGGACGAAGATGAGGACGGAGAGGAAGAAGAGGACCAACAGCAGGATCAACAGAAGCAAGGGCACCAGGATTCGCCCAAGAAGCGAATCGAAAAAAGCAGTAGCAGTGTCATCTACAATGGCACGATCATTGATAAGGATGGACTGGAAATGATCAAGATTTCCACCATCAACACCAAAGGTGAGTAACAAGGGAGTTTACTAACTGTAGTTTGTTGATGGTATTGGCGAATTAGTCACACGGTTTACAAGGATATTTCATCGTGTATTCGCTCAAGTTGTAAAAGTGTTCAAGAGTTAATGTAGAAGGGAATGTTCGCTCATTGGGACGCACCATGAGGGCCCAAGAGTGGACAGTAATGTTTACTAAAAAAAGATATGAAAAGAACGTGTTGATTGTGGATGCGTCCCTGCCTTAACCGACCTCGCGTTGGGGATGTCAGGCAAGAGAATGCGTGCTTGGTTCGAGTACTGCGATATGCAAGCCCTTGGCTCAATTTTCAATACTTCAACTCAATTTTTCACAACCTGCCGTACACTGACGAAACTATCAACACACTTTCTCTTCATATCTCCTTCATTCTAGCAAACATTACTCTCCACTCTTGGGGCCTCATGGCGATGAGCGAACATTTCCTTCTACATCATAATCGTTACTCCAAGTACGGAGAATGCAAACATAACAATTATAGTTATAGAGTTTTTAATTTACGTCTTAAACATTCATCTGTAATCAATCATACCTTTAAGTCAACATTTATTGGCTTGGGAATGCACATTGACAAGGAACATCCATTGGTGGGAAGCTTTCCACAGCGATAAGCACAGTAGTGGTTGCAATCTTGGAACCAGAGAAAGGAAGAGTGAATGAACGTTTACACTTTCGTTCGGGTTTCCGCTTTTTCAAAGTTTTTAGCGGTTTTGCGGTTTCATATCGATATCTTGATCTTGAGGTCGTAAATTCTGGTTCTGTAACGGTTATTGAATCATAAGCAACCATCACTATGCCACCATGTATTTTGTTATTCGAATCAGTGTGTCCATGAGATTTGCCATGCCGAATTCATCGACGTAAAAAACGACCGATGAGTTTTTTCGTTGAAAAATTCACTGTTTCGTCTTTGGGCGTGCATCATTGTTATTATTGTGATTTTTACATTAGAGAAAAGATAAGCAACACGGTCTGCATAAGCATGGTAATAACTTGTCGTTTGAGTGATTGTTATATGTTGTAATTCATGCGATTTATGAAAGCAACGAGTGTCAATGAATAAAATTTGAGAATAAAATTTTCCAAACGAAAGAGAAAGTCAATGTAGAGATCAGATCCGAAAATTCAGGATATTATTTTGCATATTGGTATTTACTTAGAAGTGGTGCTAGTCTTCTTTCGTTAAGATAACAAAATAATGATTGTAATTGCAAATTCAATCAATAAATTAGCAGCTTGATTCAACACTGCATTTTACTACATTCCCGTGGGCCGTGGTTCAATCCGGGCCCTCAAAGCAGCCGGGTAAAATGGAAACGAGGAGAAGCCAAAAGAGAGCGCCAAACATCAGGCATCGGCATCAGCAGTAACGGAGAGGCCGAGCCAAATCGGATCTCTGTGAATTTAAAGTGAAAATAACTGTTATTTTTATACATACCACTTTCCACTCGTCGACCGAAGGCAGGCAAAAGTGGTTCGTCGATCGTGCGCTTTTATTTTCAGTTCGATCCTCTCTCCCACTCTCATGGTCTCGTGGTGGGTCTCTGTGTTGGTGATTGCGCGAGGCTCTTGCTTCACATGAGTCTTCTCCTGGATGCTATAATGCGTGAATGATTACTACATTGTTGCGTCTAGTTTGTTTTTTCCACTTGATATCTTCTTATAGTTACTGTATGTAGTTGTTGTTGAGTATTGAACCAAACTTCTGCATCTAAGTTTTAGTGTTGAATATGCAGTTTCGACTCAGTGAAGCGACTGTGAAGAATCCACTAGAAAATGCATATTTAAATGTTCATTGTCAGTCGGTAGTGACTAGCTTCGAATTGCTCAGAGAAGAGAGTAACAAGTTATATCAGAAAATGTTAAAATATGGCTTAAGACTGAGGAAACGGTACCGGTTAGTCGGATGAGTTTGATTAGATACTAAGGAAAAGTTGTGTAAGTTTGATTCATGTAAAAGGGAGCATAGTAATTTGTATTGATCGCACCTTGTCCAAATTTACCCAGTCAAAACTGATTGTATTGAAATTTGTAAAATTCGACGATATTTAAATAAAAAGTTTCCCACGGGATTCGACAAAATCATCGATATATTGGTATTTCCTGCTCGACATGACGATAATGTCCGCTACTTCCGATATATGTCAAACGTTTTTTCCAACGGTTAAATAGTACCCAACCTTGGTGAGGACAGTGACCGCAATTTTGATGTATATTATGACTGTTGCTTGTCCAACTATACTACTATGATTTGTTTTGTGCGATCATAACATAGTAACTAACCATCACCATTCTGCCTACACGTCTACACAGTCATTCAGTCAATCAGTTTAGCACGCGCAACCAGTGGTGGTCAGTTTAAGTAAAACACAAATAACCTAACCGAACACATTTAATTCGGGTGATTTGAGATGTAGTAACACGTCCACATCGACAACGTTGACATGTGGTATGAAATTTTCGATCACTACCAACTAGGAGAAGTAATAGCATAGGCGCAGTCGGGGGCTTGTCTTTGGGTACGCATGTTATTTCATTTGTTAGTTCAATTAACTTATTCATTGAAAACCCCATATATCATTTCATGCAATCTTTTCTTATTTTTGAAGGGGTTCTATATGCAAGAGTTTCATGTAATTTTTTAAACTGTAGTGGTAAGAGAACATTTTTCGCAAATGCATCGATTGCAGCGATATGTGGAATATTGCAACAACAAGTACAGTTCATGTGAACGCAGATGACAGAAACGGTCCATTGGATTTATTCTGCAACAGTTCGCTTCGCTTATATGGTGGCCTAAACTTAATGAGGTTTCACCCAAGTGAAGCTAGGTAAGCTACGGAGACTTGCCTGTGTATCAATAACTGGGGCAATGAAAAGTACACCATCTGTTGCTTTGAATGCCTTTCTTACCATGTTACCTTCACACCAATTTGTAAAGCAGCAGGAGGCGAAAAGTGCTCTGCAAACGATACAACAGGATTTTAGATAATGATCTGGTAAGACATTTAAAGATCCTTAAGATCAGATGTTAAAACAATAGAAGATTGAATGCTTCGTTGTCACAAACTACGATGTTCCCTTCAAAGAGGTTAAATCAAGTCGCTATGTATTAGAGTTTGGTGGGCCTAGTTTGCATCAAGGTTCCTGTGTTCTACACGGATGGGTGAAAATGGGAGAAAATACTGAATGTGTGAACATTTGTTTAACGAGGAAATACAGATTTGCAAAAACCGGCATTTTTTCCGATAGTCAAGCAGCTCTCAATGCGCTTAAAGATTTTACATGTAAATCTAAACTAAAGAGTGTACGGAATCAAATTGCGACACACACTAATATTCGGCAAAATTCGCCCGTACAACCAATCATCTTCAAACTTTCAGGGAGTAAAATTAAACATGTTTCTAGAAATTAGAAGAAAAATTAGTATTTTCCATTTAATTCCAACTACCTTTGCTTATTTTGACAGATACGCGTATTTCGTCTACAATGTGCAGACTTCTTCAGTGTCTCGTACTAATAACTCGACTTAAAGAAAACCTTCGCCACCTGCCTTATATAGACTATTTTCTAAATACAAAAACCTTTACCTATCATTATTTTGTTTATAACTATCTTATTACTATTTTGTTTATACCTATGCTGAGTCTAAAAAAAGTGTGCTTAATATCTACCTCGTTTTTTTTCTTCCATACCCAGCCTTATTATTGGGTTGCAGCAGGTGTTCCGCTTCGTCGGCTTTGATGTCGTTTGGGTAGTAAGTTGAAGAGCCATGTGTAACCGTTGCCTTGGTCTTTGTTTAGTAGATTTGTGTTCTGTTGTTTGTTTATTTCTAAGCTTTCTGCGACGTCTAAATTCCAGGGTGTAGATGTAGTCCGTAATATTGTGATGTCATTCGTCGTTATGTCGTGGTTTTCCGTGAAAATGTGTTCTGCGACTGTCGATTTGAAGTTATGTGAAATTCCTTTCTCGTTCTGTTTGACAGCCTTAGTCACCTCCGCTAGATGCTCCTTGAACCTTGTTGCCAAGGTTCTCTTTGTTTAACCTACGTATATTTTGCTGCAGTGCTACACTTGATTCTGTATAACGACTGTATTCGATGAAATTTGGAGACACAAAATAGGTCACCAAAAATTTTTCTTGAGCCCGATTCTTTTCAAACTCTTTGAAAATAAAGTACTACTAAATGGTTAAGTTTTGACATCATTGGTTTATTGAACCTCTTCTCCCAACCCAAATGCCCGCACCTTTGCCTTGACCCCTTTCATCAAATTTTGGGCGATGATAGGACCGACTTGCTTACTTACTTTTAACCACACTTTCTCTAGTTCAAGTTCATTTTCTATCAGTTTTTGAGTTTTAACGAGCTTTGCCTTCATGATTGCCCAAATTTTTTCAATTGGGCGAAGTTCCGGAGTGTTTGGAGGCTTGACGTCTGTTGGTACAAAAACTACATTATTATCTTTGTACCAGTCTACGACGGGCTGGGCATAGTGGCAAGATCCCAAATCCGGCCAAAACAGTGTCGGACCATCGTAAGATCTCAAGAAGGGCAGAAGTCGTTTTTGGAGGCATTCGTCCTTGTAGATTTGTCCGTTGACGGTCCCAGAGGTGATGAAGGGCTGACTCATTTTGCCGAATCCGCAGATCGCTTGCCAGACAAGGAATTTTTTGGCGAATTTCGACAGTTTCTTCTTCCGTACACTCTCCGGAACGGCCAACTTAGAGGTGGCGACGTAGTGTTCCTGTCCTGTCCTGCCATTTGTTTGGTGTCGGTTTTAATGTAGGTCTCATCGTCCATCACAATGCAGAACGGTTTTGTGAGCCACTCCCTGTACAGTTTTCTTACACGAGTTTTGGCCACCGAGTTCTGTTTATCGCTCCGGTTCGGTGCCTCCTGGACCTTGTACACATGTAATCCAGAACGTTTCATTGTTTTCTGGACAAAACAAACTGAAACTTTCGCCTTTTTCGCAACATCCCTGATCGAAATGTTGGGATAACGCTTAAATTGGTTCAATACGATCCTGGCCTTCTCCGGATTTGATGTGCCACGTTTTTTGCCACTACCATTTTTCCGCTTGGTTGTCTTACGGTCCTTTAACGTTTTGATCACATGAGATACGGTTGAATGTGCGATTCCGAGCTGTTTTCCGATCCATCGATGAGAAGCGTTTGGGTTTTCAAAGTGAGTGCACAAAATTTGTTGGCGCACTATTTCTTCATTCGAAGCCATCATTGAAATCACTCCACCGATTTTCACGAAACTCATTACACAATTGACACAACACAATGAAATACATTCAGTTAAAATTTCAATATATTTTACCCACACGCTAAAAAGTTACGAACAATTGCGTGTGTCCAAATTTCATCGAATACAGTCTTTACCCCTGCTCTGCCTAATGTGTCTACTGAATCTTTGGTGGAGCCTAACATCGATGCTAATTGATTGTGCCTACTAGAGAAAACTAAATCTAAACCGAATTCCCTAAGTCGTGGTTTTAGTTTTTGTGTAATGTCTTTATCGAAGGGGACGGATACACGTTTCAGAGGTTCAGGTGAGTCGGAGAGGGTTGTTTGTGATTTCCTATGAAGATGTTTTTCCTTTTTGTTGATGATCGCTCTTTTCGTACCCATTGAGTCTGGCAGTTTCGAAAATATATGCTAATTCTTTGGCTTTTCCAGTTTTATTGAGAGGAAGGGTCAACATCCGGTGTGGATCATGTGGTGGAAAGTGGCAATTTTGTGCTGAAAAGAGTGGTTTGAAGTGTAGGGGATGACTCTTTGGATGTTTGTGGGTTTTCTGGAGATTTCAATCTCTAAAGGCGATGGTGACAATGATTCTCTCACTACTAGAAGGTCGAGGAATGCAAGTTTACCATCCTTTTCTATTTCATGAGTGAACTGAATGCCTTGTGGAGATTGTTGATTTCTTGGAGAATTAAAGAGAGATCGTCTTGTTTCACTACGGCGAAGATGTCGTCAACGTATCTCCACCAACGAGTTGGGAGTAATCCTTTCGCTTTAAGGATTGTTTCCAAATTCGCCATAAACAGGTCACAGAGGAATGGGGATAGAGGATTTCCCATAGGGGCTCCTTTTAATTGTTTATAGAATGATCCTCTGAAAGTGAAGTAGTTCTCTTCCATGTTGTGTCATCCCCTTGTTGCAAAAGCCAATCTTCTAGAAGGTTGATTGCGTCCTTGATCGGTACGCTAGGGAAACATGTTTTAAATATTTTCCCATGTTTGTTTTATTCAATTTCAATTCCTTATCCAAATGCACGAACCTTCTTCTTTAACACTACTCATACGGTCCTGTCAACATTTGGACCAACTTTTTTATGCGTGGCAATTCATTTTTTCTTCATATCTTCCTCCGATTTCACTTCTTAAGGATGCCTCCGAAGTGCCTGCTTGATGATGGCCCAGTACTTTTCAATTAGCCGCAGTTCCGGTGCGTTCGCGGGATTGAGATGCTTCTGCACGAACTTGACCTCCTTAGCCTTGTACCACTACAAAACCTCTTTCGAGTAATAGCACGAGGCTAAATCCGGCCAGAAAATCGTAGCACCATCGTGTGACCTCAGAAGAAGAAGTAGACGATTTTGGAGGCATTCCTTTACACCTGCCCATTGACCGTTCCATTTGTCACGAATGGGGTGCTCCGCATTCCACACGAGCAAATTGCTTGCCAAATCTTATATTTTTTGGCAAACTTTGACATCTTCTGTTTTCTAACGTCCTCATGGACATCGAATTTTTGATGAGCAGGGAAAAACTGGAGCCCCGGAAGCTGCCGGAAGTCTGCTTTTACATACGTCTCATCATCCACAACGAGGCAATGTGGTTTCTGGGTGTAGAGCTTCCGTGCACGTGTTTTACCAACCGTATTCTGCCGTTCATCGCGATTAGGAACCTTTTGGACTTTTCACGAAAGTTTCGGTTAGATTCAGTTTCTTCGCCACATCTCGAACTGAAGTGTTGGGATTCCTCTTGGAAGCTTGAAATACCCGCTTGTGATCCACTTAACACTATACGGAGATCCAGTTTTGCCACTTTTTTCTTTCGGATCGATGGTCAAACGTTCGTGGTATCGATTTATAACACGAGATACCGTAGAATGTTCCATTCCCAGCTTCCTGCTGATGGCACGATGAGAAAGTTCCTGATTTTCGAAGTACGTTCGCAAACATTTTTTGGGCCGCTGCTGTTCTCCCGACTCCATCTTCGCCACGATTACACATCTGCTAGTGAAACTTACACAGCGTACACAAATACACATTGAACTAATTTCGATAGAAAATACCCAACGGGTAAAAAGTAACAGCCATTTAAAAGTGGTGCAATTTGATTCCGTACAACCTCGCACTAGACTGCCTAGCCAACGGCCTGCTAGCAACAGCCTGCTGAGCCTTCAACTACCTGACCAATAATTGGTCGCTTGTGCATTCTACAGAATAATTGCCATCGCCAGCTGCCAAACCCAGCATTGGCGCCTTGTCACTGTAATTTGTCTAATAATTAATCGTCGCTTGCCCCCTTAACAAAACCTAGCTACGCCCTTAGGAAAAGCGCCGTGATGTGGGGAGCTCAAGTGCTCAAGTTCAAGGCAGTTTATTCAGCTGGCGAGGCGACCGATAAGAAGCGAGGTAGTTTTACGAACGATGGCGCCAGAATGCAGTAGGCAGGTTGTATTTCATGCATCGTCATTGGGTTATAATTGTGCTGGATCTTAAATGCCTTTTACCTGGGAAGATTCCAAGCTTAGCTTACATGCCCCCATGTGATGTGTAAAACTTTGTGCTACCTTTCATGGTTTGGCGACACGTGTTCGCGTCAATCAGACTCTCGGTCGATGATCAGATCAGAAGTTCTTGAACAAGAAGGAAGGAAGTGGTTTTAGTACGACGACCAATCGATGAGCATTTTGTTTTTGTTCCATGTTTACCCTCAGATTAGGCAACCAAACGTGTCCAATGCGGCAGTGTGCGTGTGTGTGTGCAGCAACTTATAGAAAACCGAACACATTGCAATTATGATGTTGATGATGATGATGATGATGATGATGAGGGATGATAGCTATGGAAACGGCCTTCGAACGTTGTAAATAAATAGGCTGTTTATCACTTTGAATGCAGTAAAATGCACCGCGGCGGTGGTGAAATATACCTATCACATGTGATTCAACATCGGTTTATTTTGACCAGGGAGAGGTGAATTGGGGTTTTGAGAAATGCATTTGTTTGTCATGTGTACCTGAATAGTTCGGACACGTGCGCTTTCCGTTGTTTATGAACACTTATTTGGAACCTGGCATATCGGTTAGTTAATTGGTTTGCAGTTGTTCTCCTGTTCTACCTAGAACGATATCCCGCGCTGAGAAATAACTTAACATTCACTTTAGTAACACGGGCAAAGTTATGGATGCTAGTTCATCAGTCAATGCCTTAAATCCTTCAATCCTACTCGAACCGTCGAACGAAGTGAGAAAATTCCCATACTCTCAACGGACGTGTTGCCTCGTCGTGACTGTCATCTAAACCGCAAACTGTGCAACGTACACAACCGATGTTTTGTAAGCTACAAATCAGTACTCACTGAAAAATAAAAAAACATACGGCAGTAGCCACAGTGGATCGGATGCGCGCTCACATCGGTGAATGGAATGAATGGATTAAAACTTTTACTTTCATCCGCTCTTGCCATTTTCGCAAAAGCTGTCTGACCTCCGCCTGCCTTGCCAACCTTGCTTTATGTATCATTGTAACTTTTTTCCCCGACGAGCAAATAGCAGTCTGGCTAATGACCACCACGATGAACACTCCGATACCAATACCAGTGTGGGTACATTTGATTTTGCAGCGTCGAGCAGATGGACCCGTGCTGAGACTACTTAAGATTTATCATGTGATGTTAAGATTGACGACGGCACGTGTACAAACGTTTCTCATGTCGAGGGCCTGTCAGACAACATTTGCGATGAGCATTAGATCTTTCGAACTGACCACTTGTTATCTGTTGGATCACTATCAAATCATAGCTCACTTAGCCAAACTATTATGTTTGCAGCCTATCTGTGTAGAGTCGGTGGATTCCAAAGAATCGATAATCGTTCCCGTGAAAACCTTGGATAGTCAATCAAGATCTGCTGCATGTGATATTTTGCGCAAAACAAGTGCTAGACGAATTCATAGTACTGGTAACCACTGACCAAGACTACCACCATCATACACTCAGCTAGTAGACGTGTACATCGTATACCGTTTTTGTTACTTTTTTTATTCAGTTTCAACATTGATCGGGAATCACGATTGGGTCGGCTCGTTTGTCTGTTGAACGTCAGTGTGTATGTTTTTATTTGCAACCTGTACCAGGTTGAGGTTCGCACTGGCAATAAGTTTGGGAATCAGGAACCAGTTCCAACCTAGATTCAAAAACGAAAACGCTAATAGCCTTGCACTGAGCGAGCAAACCAAAAAAAAACAAGATGTGCATCACCAACCACACAACCATTGGAATGCAATTACGTTGTTCACTTGCATGCATCGCTCGCACACAGGGTTATGATGGTGGGAAGTTCCAAATGCGGCGTTGTTGAGTCGTTTTTGGATAATACGCTCCTTAATAGAAACACAGATTAGACTGGGCCTGTGAACATGGATCGCTAGGCTTAAAGCAAAATAGTCAGTTAGCACGGATGCGTGTGACACTATATTGACCTCTTTTCGAGATCTCTTCTTGCACGTTGAATGTTTGATTACTCTTGCCATGGAAAACTAGTAAAATTAAATATTTTTTTAAAAAGTGAACAATTGAAGTGTTAGTTTAATTTTTCTTAGTTTTCCAATAACAAACTAATACGCTCGTAACTGTTTTTTAAAAAGTGTTAAAAAAAAAAATGAAGTACTTTACTGCCCTGGGATGCATAGTTGACGTAACTATGATCGGTATGATTGTTGAGAAAACGCGTGTTTCTAGTTTTAAGCTGAAATGCAATGTATACCTACAATTATGGACAAATGTTCTGTCCATTTGATGAATCCTAGAGGGTTTGAGCTGTTTAGTGGAATACTTGTAACTATAAATTAGAAGAAAAATTAGTAATCTCCATTTAATTCCAACTACATTTGCTTATCTTCGACAGATACGCGTATTTCGTCTACAATGTGCAGACTTCTTCAGTGTCTCGTACTAGAGTCGCCAGTCGAGTCTCCAGTCGAGTTATTAGTACGAGACACTGAAGAAGTCTGCACATTGTAGACGAAATACGCGTATCTGTCGAAGATAAGCAAATGTAGTTGGAATTAAATGGAGATTACTAATTTTTCTTCTAATTTATAGTTTCATTTGATGAAGTTTTACTAACTGTGGGCTAAAAAACGGAAAGATAATAAGAATAGTTTCATTTTTTTATCATCTTTAAAACGCATACCCCAACTTATGCGAATAAACAGGCATATTACTGAACGTTTAGGCCGACTCATGGCGTAGGGAAGCGTTGGCGAGAGAGGTAGCGTTAGCGTCAAACCTATCTTGATGGGAGTTCTATGAAAATCGCCGAAACCTGTCAGACGCTGAAGTGGTCGTAAAAAAATGGAGATTGACTTAAAATTTTATTTTACTCGTTTTCGCGAGGAGTGGGATAAAACCACTGTGGGATAAAACCATAAAAAACAATACCGGAACAGGAATATCGTGGATAGACTTTGGCGTCAAGTTTCGACTGAGTTGGGAGCAAGTGAAAGCAATGACTTAAGGTGCAATTAAATTAACATTCATTTTTAATTTTTCATTAATTTGTGTTTAAACATGTTTAGAATTAAATCAAATGTATCCATTTTTATCCTAGTATAAGAATGAAACTTATCAGGATATTTACGAAGGTCGTCGTACAATCTACAGAACTCCCGATCACGTTTTCTGTTTCGGTTTATAGGATGCACTGCGAACTCTCTTTTCTTGTCCATAATAAAGTGAAGCGTGCTTGAAGACCTGAAGTATTCTTCATCAGACGAATCCTTGCTTGAATCACTTGATAAACTCAAATTATCTCGAATACTTTTTACACTCACGCGTGCGGCATCGCTCTTAATCTCGCTTTCAGTATGCCATAAAACGCTTTGCTCGCCTCATCTCCTCGCTTTGATTAACGTCAACGCAACGCAACGCTTCCCTACGCCATGAGTATGTCATTTTGACCTTATCCTCATAGTTTGGCGTAAAAACCAGGCTTCTATGTTCTGAATAATTTGTCGTACGCTCTTGCCGATTGGCTTCACGAATACCAACGGAAAGTTTTAACCAGCATAGCTCCCATTTGATTTAGATGATATCTACCATCGACTTATCAGTCAAGAAAATGTTCGACTCTTTCAAAGAGCGTCAGCGAAAAAAGCAAGCATGTTGCAGTTACAGTTTTTACTGTAAGGTGTTGAGAGACCTGAACATAAATATTACCCAACTGGGGCATGAAGAGTGCGAACGTTGCCAAGCCCTCCGTGTTCATGAAGAGCTGACAAGGCACTCTGCTAAAGCTCATGATAATGATCAGGGAGTATCAACAATGAACGAAGTTCAATGCGAGTTGTGTTTGAGTTGGAAGGATCAAGTATCACGAGCGATTGCTGGGCGAGATATGTCATGATAACGATCGGTCAAATGCGAAAATCAACAAATGTTTTTTTTTCTGTTGATCTTCAAAAGGTAATCTTTTATGTGTATCAGTCGTTGAGAATTACTTATATCTCATTTTATGACTGTAGGTGGTCCAGCTTCCAAGAATGGAATCATTCAAAGAAGTTATTTTTTGCAAAAGAATCGTCGCATTCAACGAAATATTTGTTCCCCTTGGAGGCTTTCTAAATTGACCCTTTTATACCTTTCTGTGGAACGATGTGATTGCAGGACAGAAAGCTTATCACATTGCCAGCGTTTTTTATATTTTTTTTCTTCTCGTGCCTCAAACGTCGTTTCTTTGTGGCTGGGGATTTGATGGCGCTGTTGACTCAACTCATCAACTCGCCTATAATTGAAACTGCTCAAATTAATTTGAAGTACCTTGAGCCCAAGCATACTTATATGTCAGCGGATTCATTTCAAGCATCGGTTGAGCGCACGATGAGAAACGTTCCTCGAGAAGAATTCACAATTTTCCAGATCTTGTCAACTGAGTGAGAAACTCAGATGATGGCATTAAGCCACTGGTTCTCGAAATGAAGCCGTCAGATTCCTTTGAATGTTCTTTCAAATTCAAGCAATTGAACCCAGACACCTTCAGAATGGCCTTGCTTTGTAATCCTACGCGCTTACACACAGAGCGTTTGAAGGCCCTGAGAAAGGCCGAGGTGTTATGGCGATTTTCTAAATACTCGGAAAGGTCTGAGCTTTCGGAACGAGTACAATAAATCATGACGTCAATTTCAAAACCTCCCTGTTAGTTCCTTATGCAATTTTACTATTAGGTACGCAACTAAGTTCCCGCTGTTAAGCAATAGATGGCGCCAGTAGTAAGTGCTAGTCGAATGTTGTACATCTCAAGCGTCATAAACCAAGCTCAGACATATGGTAAACAAACCGCTTTGCCAAATCATTGAATTTGATTTAGTGTTATATATTTTGGTTGTTTGAAGATGTCTGATTTCGTGCCAAGTAATCGTCATTTGCGGGAAGTGTTGATTTTCTTCTTTCATTCGAAGAAAACGGCGGCTGAAGCACATCGAGAGCTCCAAAAAGTTTACGGTGATGCTGCTCTGAGTGAAACAACGTGTCGTGATTGGTTTCGTCGCTTCAAAAACGGTGATTTCAGTGTTGATGATCGTCCGCGTTAAGGAAGGCCAAAAAACTCCGAAGACTCTGAATTGGAGGCATTGCTCGATGAGGATCCGTGTCAAACGCAAGAAGAGCTTGATTCAGGATTAGGAGTTTCCCGCCAAGCCGTTTCTGAGCGATTGCATGCGCTGGGAATGATTCAAAAGCAAGGAACTTGGGTTCCTTACGATTTGAAGCCAAGAGATGTTGATCGTCGTTTTTTCGTCTGTGAACAACTGCTCCAGCGGCAAAAAAGGAAGAGTTTTCTACATCGCATTGTGACGGGTGATGAAAAATGGATTCATTACAGTAACCCAAAACGGAAACATTCATGGGGACTGCCCGGGCATGCTTCAACATCATCACCTAGGCCGAATATTCACGCTGCGAAGGTTATGCTGTGTATTTGGTGAGGCCAAGTTGGTGTTATTTATTATGAGCTGTTGGAACAAAACGAAACCATTACCGGGGAACTGTATCGAACTCAATTGTTGAGATTGAGCCGAGCACTGCACGAAAAACGGCCACAATACGAGCACAGACACGAAAAAGTGATTCTTCAGCATGACAACGCTCGACCTCACGTTGCGAAACCCGTGAAAACCTACTTGGAAAGGCTCAAATGGGAAGTCCTACCCCACCCGCCATATTCTCCTGATATTGCACCGTCCGATTATTACTTGTTCCGTTCGATGGCACATGGTCTCACTGGTCAGCAATTCCACTCATATGATGACATCTCAAAATGGCTTGATTCTTGGATAGCATCGAAAGACGAACAGTTCTATCGAAATGGTATTCACGTTCTACCAGAAAGATGGGAAAAAGTCGTAGCTAGTGACGGGCAATACTTTGAATAATTCGTTTGTAACCTTTGTAAAAAAAAAAAGTTCCTTTTTCACCAAAAAACAGCGAGAACTTAGTTGCGCACCTAATACCTGTGGTTTTGATTATATATCAGAATTCCAGGCTCATCCCTTTTCACCTTCTCGCTAAGGAAAAAAAATCCATCAATTTTATCCCATTTTCAACTCCAGATGTCTATGAAGGCAGTATGAGGGATTAAGTATCCCCACTGATCGTAAGGAGCCGGCCAGGTGTTTTCCAGGGGTCGATAGATGGCAAGTATGTATGTAATCTCTAATTTGCTTTACCTGGTGCATTCAACTTCGCCTACAGCCACCCGTGATGTGTACGGTCAGCTATGTATAGCTATGGGTCAACATATATGTGGAGGGACGTCATTCATGCGACCAAATGGTGCTTACGCCAAATCGATCTTTTCAATTTACCTCACAATTTTTCGAAGAAACTTTTTTTGTTTTTACTTGGAGGCAATGTATTATAGGGTAAAGAATGCAAAATAACAAAAAAGTGAATTTTGGTCACCTTGGCGCTTACGTCAACTATGCATCCCAGGGCAGTTTAGCCTAGTTCTATTTCTGTTGAACAGCTTATACAAAATGAAAAGTTCATAAAACTCGTAACTTTTTTTCGTGTATCAGACTTGTCTAAATAACTTGACTAAAATACACTGATAGGCAAAATAAAGTGCCCGCCTCATCATTTTTTAAATTTCTCTCATTAATTTTGTTCAAATTGAAGTAAACACACTGTAGTCTTTTTTGATGTCTTATTCTCATATTCTTTTCAAGTTTCACCGATGGAATAATACCCTGGGCACTGGCAAAAACTGGAGGTAGTTTAACTTCAATTACCAGGTCCCAGGGCTGGTCTGGTTCTTTACCATTTTGGAAAGAAGCACACAAGTGTTGCCAGATCAGTGGAAATGCAGCCCAGAAGTGCTTCTGAAAATCCTCTAGTACTTCTTATCGATAAACATTATAGTTCTAAAATGGTGATCAATGGTCAAGTACAGTATTTGCAAATAGTAGAAATGCTGCATTTGATCATATAGAATCAGTTGAAAAAGCTGAAATAGTTTCACATCAAATAAAAACAAATCAGCACACCTTTGGAAAGCATTGCCAGGTAGGGGAACTGTTCCATTGTTCATCTCATGATCCATTATTCATATTAATCTAAAATGTATGTTTGATGTATCAATCAATTGATTCCTTTTGTGGCTTGCTTTCAACAACAAATAAAAATAATTAAAATTAACAATGAATAAAAAGTACGAATTCAGAAATGAGATGAAAATGGGAATGGTGACCCTAGATGCTATACTTGTATCGAAATCTTTTAGCGTGAAGCGATTTAGTTTAATTTTAAGAACGCTCTAGTTTTGAAGAAAACGCAGCTTCTAGAATGTGCACCGCCAATGGGCGATGTATTAACGCTACAGAGCAAACATGAGTTGAAATTCACAAACTACAAAAAATGCAGAAATCATGAAGAAATAACAAAGCTAAGTGAAACATCTTTTTAAACTTATAAACTTAATACTGACGAATTAAATAAACAGACAAAAAGACGTCACGACACCATACAAAACAGTTGACATGAACATGACTGAGAAAAAGAGAAAGTAAACTTGAAAATGTAATACCTTTTGAGGCAGTGTAAATAGCGTCCTTATGGACGACATGATCCTTGCATAGCTGGTGAAATGATTCTAGAGGAGTTAAGTTTTTTTTTTTTTTTTTTTTTTTCTTTATTTATTCCAAATTTTACATTGTTTTACATTCATATATTATCCTAGGTGATCCTGCTAAGTAATTAACATTTCAACCTTATATGCTATCATTAATATCTAATTGTGTTAATATTATTTTTACTTTGTCTATTCAGAATTTTTAACAGGGTTTATTTTGCCTGCGTGTCAGAATTACAGTTGATTTCTTAAAACTAGTTCTTATCTATAGAGAGAATTGATCATTGCAATTAAAGATTGCAATGATTTTTGTCTAAAATTATGAATTATTTTGTTGGACATTTCTTCTAGAGTCTCAACGTTTGAAATTCTTTGTAATTCAATAGTACTGAACCAGGGTGGCAGCTTCAAAATCATTTTCAGAACTTTGTTCTGAATCCTTTGAAGTGCTTTTTTCCTAGTTGCGCAACAACTAGACCATATTGGCACAGCATAAAGCATGGCCGGTCTAAAAATTTGTTTGAATATTAGAAGTTTGTTCTTTAAACAAAGTTTGGATTTTCTGTTTATGAGAGGATACAAACATCTTATGTACTTATTACATTTGGCTTGAATGCCCTCAATGTGATCTTTAAAAGTTAATTTTTGATCAAGTATCAGTCCAAGATATTTTACTTGACTTGACCAAGAAATTGGAACTCCGTTCATAGTGACTATATGACTATTACTTGGTTTCAAAAATGCAGCTCTAGGCTTGTGTGGGAATATTATAAGTTGAGTTTTGGAAGCATTAGGAGAAATCTTCCATTCGTGAAAATAATCTGTAAAAATATCCAAGCTTTTTTGTAGCCTCCTGGATATAACACGAAGACTTTTTCCTTTAGCGGAAATGCCTGTGTCATCAGCAAAGCAAGATTTTTGACACCCCTGAGGTAAATCAGGAAATCTGAAGTGAAAATGTTATATAGTATTGGCCCAAGTATGCTACCTTGAGGAACACCAGCTCTAATGGGCAATTGAACAGATTTAGAATTCTGATAATTTACTTGCAAAGTTCTATCAGTTAAGTAGTTTTGAACTAATTTCATGATATAAAGCGGAAAATTAAACTTTTTCAGTTTCGCAATCAAACCTTCATGCCAAACACTGTCGAATGCTTTTTCTATGTCTAGAAGAGCAACTCCAGTGGAGCAGCCTTCAGCTTTGTTTGAACGAATTAAATTTGTTACTCTCAAAAGTTGATGCGTAGTTGAATGCCCATGGCGAAAACCAAACTGTTCATCAGCAAAAATTGAGTTTGAATTGATATGAAGCATCATTCTATTCAAAATTATTTTTCAAAAAGCCTACTTATTGAAGAAAGCAAACTGATCGGTCGGTAGCTAGAAGCTTCAGCCGGATTTTTGTCTGGCTTAAAAATTGGTACGACTTTTGCATTTTTCCATTTATCTGGAAAGTATGCTAGATGAAAACATCTGTTAAATAGTTTTACCAAGAAAGACAAAGTACTCTCAGGGAGTTTTTTGATGAGGATATAGAAAATTCCATCATCACCTGGTGCTTTCATATTTTGAAATTTTTTATTTACAGTTCTTACTTCATCTAAATCGGTTCCCCAAGAATCATCAAAAACATTTTCTTGAGAAAAAATATTCAGATACTCCCTGGAAACCGATTCCTCAATAGGACTAGTAAGTCCCAAACTGAAATTATGGGAGCTCTCAAACTGCTTAACAAGTTTTTGAGCTTTTTCCGCATTTGTGAGCAAAATTTTATCACCTTCCTTAAGTGCTGGTATAGGCTTTTGAGGTTTTTTCAAGACTTTAGAGAGTTTCCAGAAAGGTTTGGAACTCGGATCTAATTTTGACACATTATTTTCAAAGTTTTTGTTCCTCAGGGCAGAGAAGCGTTTTTTAATTTGCTTTTGTAAATCTCGCCATATGACTTTCATAACGGGATCACGTGTTCGTTGATATTGACGCCTACGTACATTTTTCAGACGAATCAAGAGCTGAAGATCGTCATCAATTATAACTGAATCGAATTTAACCTCGCATAAATGTTTGATATTGATCCCAATCAGCTCTATGGTAGTTGAAAGTAGAACTGATGGAATTAGAAATGATTTCTTGAGATATTTCAAATGTAACTGGAAGGTGATCAGAACCAAAGTCAGCATGGGTAATCAATTGACTACAAAGTTGACATGAATCAGTTAAGACCAAATCAATAGTTGAGGGGTTTCTTGCAGAAGAAAAGCAAGTTGGGCTGTTTGGATATTGTATAGTATAATAACCCGCAGAACAATTATCAAATAGTATATTACCATTGGAATTGCTTTGAGCATTATTCCATGAACGGTGTTTTGCATTAAAATCACCAATAATGAAGAATTTAGACCTATGACGGGTAAGTTTCTGAAGGTCACCCTTAAGCCAGTTTTTTTTGCTGGCCAGTGCATTGGAAAGGCAAATAGGCAGCTATAAAAGTAAATTGGCCAAATTTTGTTTCAACTGAAACCCCCAAAGTTTCAAAAACTTTGGTTTCAAATGAAGAAAGAATGTGATGTTTGATTCGCCTATGGACAATGATGGCAACGCCACCACCAGCTCCATTAAGGCGATCATTGCGGTAGACAAAATAATTTGGATCTCTTTTGACCTTATGGGCAGGTTTGAGATAAGTTTCAGTTATAACAGCAATGTGCACGTTATGAACTCTTAAAAAATTAAATAGCTCGTCCTCGTTATCTCTGATGGATCGAGTTAAGTTAAGTTATATCATTCTAATGCACAATGAACAATACAATAGGTTCTTATTTTTGGTTCGAATAAACTGCTTCGGAAGACTCTTAGAGCACATAAATGACACTCTTCACGGACTGAACTACAAAGGACTGGATAAATTACCAATCGCCGTATAAACGTAAGACTGTCTAATAAAATAACAAACAGACAATTGAAGAAACAGACCAAAGGACTTAAAAAACTCAAACGTGGCTCCTTCCGAATCATTTGTAACAGCGTCTTCTTGGACGACATGTTCCGTGTACGGCTGGAAAAATAATTCGAAAGGATTTACTCAACGATATCATCAAAAGGCCTGGCATAGAGGTTTCTACTCTATTCAGAGTCCCGCCAGTAAACCTTAAAAAAAAAGGTTTCACTGATGGAATAATAATAAAAAAAGAGTCCGACTTGAAGAAAAAAAAAACAATTCGTGTTGAAAATCCCGAATTATCCACCGGTGGTGAGATTGAACCCTTCTTACACTTCACCAGAATTACGAACTCAAATATGGCCAATATTGTACTGGATATATATTTTCATCAGAAATTCCAGGAAAATCCAGGAATGTTCGATATGTCATACATTCAGTTTATAAAATGAACTATTTGTCAATCCTGGACGTATCGTTCCTCAATGTGATTAAAATATTACCATTAATAGTCTTTAACGACCTGTTTATGTTAGTTGTATAAAAGGGGAAATTACATAAATATTAGAAATTTCATAGAATCAGTCCATAGAATGAATTCAAGATGCTTAATAAGTACATGTTCGTTGAAAATTCTGTGGTTTTTCGAATTTTCAAATATAACCACTCGAGACAATTGATCCTGCTCTAATTCTATAGAGTTGCAGAGTGTGGCTAGTCCACTGTATGTGCTATACAACGCACAAGATGCGACACAATAGAATGTTAGCGGCATCGATTGGGGTGAGTGGTCTTGTTCGGTTTTGAACTGCAACGAGTATATTTTCATCTCACAATTATGTGCTCTCAGGTATTGTTATGGTCATATCTCCATGAAGGATTATCCAATCATAATGAATTTTTACCAGTTATTTGAGGATTTTATAACTTTGATTTGGCGCCAACAAAACTAAAATCGGTACACAAGTGCTCAGCTCGTCGAGCTGAGTCAGAATGGTATAAGACACTCGGCCCTCTCGGCCTCGGATAAAAAGTCGAGTTTTCAAGGTGTAAGAAGGGTGAAAAAAAAAACAGTGACAAAAAATAGTGCCCACTTTATTTTGGCTCCCGGGAAGATTTAAGTATTTAAGAATGTAAGTAAAAGAAAAGCATTTTAAAAATTTATGTGTTCTCCTCCGGCCTTCAGGACCAGCAGACTTGGGCTTCTTGACAGTATGCTTCGGGTCGTTGTCCTGCTGAAATACGAACTTCTCTTCAAGACCCGTCTGGACCTCCAGATTTTCTCGTAGGATGTTGATATAGGAATCTGCTGTCATTATACCGTTAATTTTCACGAAGCTACCCACTCCACTCCAAGAAAATCACCCCCAGACCATCACATTTCCTCCTCCATGTTTCACCGTGCCTTGGATGTGGCGCTCCTGAAGCTCGTCACCCGATCTGCACCAAACACGAACTCGCCGTTTTCGATTAAAAAGCTAGAATTTTGATTCGTCCGTCCAGAGAACCGTTGTCCAAAACTCTATGGGCTTATCAGCATGCGCAATAGCAAACCGGAGCCGTTTGGCTTTGCTCAAACGCTTCTGGGCAACCAGAACTAGAGGATCGACCAGAAACTGATAGCTCAAGGGTTGCCTGGATCTCACGGACAGTTATTTTTGGGGTTTTCTTGAATTCGCGCATCATCTTGGTGTCCGTTTTGCGCTTCCTGCCT